>JAQIXD010000027.1:0-58913 GCA_034699985.1 Minunthozetes semirufus
TGGACTTTAATAAGAGTTTTTATCATTTTTGAACATTAAGTCACAACTGAATATCGAGAACTTCGACCGAATTGATAAAAGGATTAATTATTCAGGTTGAAACAAGCAATTGTGTTAATGCCTGTACAATCAATTGTGAAATATTTGCAAAATATTTTTGTTGTTTACAAGTTGTAGATAATGTTAAATAACTAATGGAATGAAATTCATCTAAAAATTAACTTCTGAGCATTGAGTTCTTCAAAAATGAATGATCAATAATCAATTATTGGAATATTAACAATATTGACACTATCTTCTCAATAATCAAGATTTCATTTTATTCGAAGAATTTGTTATCAAAATTTCAATCAAAACATAGTTTTTATATATCTTTGGTTTTTAAGTGATTTTTAAACAACTCATGACTTTTATGTTACTTTTATTAATATTTGCGACTCAATTATTTTGTTGAAAATTAAGTACCACTATAATACAGTGGAACCATGTAGTAGTTTTTGTTCTTGAATAAATCAAATTAGTCTTAACAATCAATCATTTAGTGAGAATTCAATGGAAATCATTGAATTTGACAAAAATTAAAATCAAAGACAATTATTGTCATCTTTTACTATATTTTATTGTCGGCCAACAAATCAAGAATTCACGTAACGTATGTCTAAACCTTTGATCAGAGGCTACGGCCGCCATGTTTGGGCCGGAGGGGCAGTTGTTTAACCCATTGGAAGGAACGTAGAGCGCAAACGAAGGGATATTTAGGACGGATTTCCCAAAGCGGCAGCAGTCGATGGCCCCATCGGAAGAGGTAGAAGAGGGGGTCCAGGGTCCGGCAATGACGCAAATACCGGGGACTTCCCCAAATTGGAGAGCGATGGCAGCGAAGTGAAGACATAAAGTGATTTTCGTAGTTTTATTTGTTTATAGTTTTGTGTAAAATGTTTTATATTTGAATTTAATTGATATAAATCTATTTGAGTCAAGATTTTATGAAAACTTAAATAAAGTATCATTGCATTTACGTTTGCAAATAATATATTCAATATCAAGTACATAAAAGTATGAATTATTGACTGACGTCTCAAGAATTTCACAATAATTTGATGTAAATTTCAATCTTGTAATACAATATAAAAAACATACTTTCAATTAAGAGTTGGTTATTCTGTATTTGCAGACACGTTTGAAACATTAAATACAGTGTTGAACATCACTGTACTGTGTTTTCACGTCAATTGGGATTCAATTATCATTAGATTCTTGAATTCCCCACACCTTTAGGGTAGCGCTTTATTCTTTCAATTCAAGGTTAACTTGGTTAAATTTCCATACGATAATTATGCTTTGATTAATTAAATCTATCAATTTAATACCAATACTAATTTGTTGATAAATGATCGTAATTATCACTTAGAAAGTGTTACTTGATATGAATAACAAGGTATTGAAAGTGTTGGACATTGACTGGGAATCACTTATCAGTTTTTAAATCAATTATTAATATTTATTATTTCCAAATAATTATATTTATATGATTTGATGGGACAAAGAAAGTGTTTGTTAGATAACTAGCCCTCCCATATCAAATACTTGGCCTTACCCTTCACTTGATAGGGATTAGTGAAAAAATGATTTATGAATTGAGATCATAAAACAACGAAGAATTTGAAGTAAGAAAACACAAAAAAAAACTCAAATCCTTGAAAATAAAGAATAATATTATATTATGAGTGAAAACATGTCTTAAATACTATTATTTTTGATATAAAAAACTTGAAGATTCTCCGAAACGGAGACATAAAACGGTTCTATAAATCAATTATTTTATTTAATGCTAATTGAAAAACGAGAATAATTTTGTAATCAATTAAAGGGTTAGAAATCAATTTGAAAATTATGAGACGAAAGCTGTGAGTTATCTTCAAAATATCAAATTAAAAGTAAATTAAAAACTTTATTCAATATTTGAGATATAAATTCTCAAATGATATGAACTGAAGACGTTTTTTGAAAAATTAGTTTAAAACAAGTGATAAGAAAATAGTGATCAATTGGGACGACACCAACATAACTAACATTGCATATGGTTTCCCTTCTTAAGGAAAGCTTCAAAAAACATCAAATTTTTAGTGAAGATAATTATTCATTTAAGTAAATGCTGGCTCTGATACTGTCCTTGGATTCGATCCAGTGTTTGGGTCGGCTATCAGACGAATCTGCCTCCAGTTCTTGTGCTCGTTTCCAGTGCTTTCATTTTACTCCACAATTGAAAGTCAGACAAAATTCAGTCAAAATCCAGAGATTTTGACGAAAGTTAGAGAAGGAGTTGAAAAATATGTTAAAATGTCTGTTAATTATCTTAATTGTGGTGCAAATCAGTGTCTGTAACAATGGGTCCCAATTGGCGGCCCAACACTTCGCCCGGATAATGAAAGTGGCCAAATGTGATAAACCTGTGCCGCGTGTCTTCTATTTGTCAAAACTTTTCCCAAAAATTAACAAAAAATACATTCCTTTCGCAACAGTACTGTCTGTCTGTGACTCGAGTGCTGGCTGTTGTATTGATGAGAGCCATAGATGTATTCCAAAAATTATTAAACCATTAACTTTGCATTTTCTGGCACTGGAACTGACTGCTGAAGGAAACAGAAAGAGTGTCGAAGCAATCAATTTTGAAAATCACACGCAATGCCAGTGCAGTCATATTAACAGGTATTTCGACATTTTTCACAATTAGTGACTCCTTTTTCCATAGATTTTCCACAAATCAATAAATCATAACATTTTTAACTATTAATTGCAATAATTAATCAAATTTTACATTAATTAGTCTTTTGATTAATAATATCATATAAATTGAATTCTAATTTAAATTTTAAAATTTTATTAAAAACTTCATTTCATTCATATATTCAGCGACGAAAAGATGGAAATACTTGAGGAGTACTCCAATCAACAAAACATATCATTTATTTCAAATCACTTGGAATTATACGAAGACATCAATCAATCAAATTCAGCAAAAGTTATTTTTTCGAGAAAATCAAATTTTATTACTTTTATTCTATTGTTTTCTCAAATTATTCGCTATTTAAAAGATCATTTATCATTTACATTCTAGTAATTATTATTCAAATTATTTGTTGAATTTAATCAAATATTAATTAATAATAACTTATTATTATTAAAATTATTCTGTAATTCAATGACTTCACCAAAAGAAGTATGAATTCGTGAAAATTCAAGTATAGTCAAACCTCGATAATACTCAGTAAATATTTTATAATGGGTTTATAAGAGGGTAAATTTAAACGAAGAGAATTATATCGAAGTTTGACTATTGAATGATAAGTTACTGTAATTTCAGGTAAAATATTCCGTAATAACTGTTTCGATAAAATTTTGTTTATTCACTTAAATTACAAAATGATTGGCCTTTTGGATCATAGGGTTGATTGGATCAAGGGCATATCAAGGACTGGAGGTCATACACGACATATACTCACTCAGGACTATATCCCAAAAAATAAATTTAATTCTTAAAGATACTAAATTTCATAAATTCATAAATTCACAGGTATCTAAGTTTTCTAGTATGAATTTTTCAAAGAGCTTGATAATATTTTTTAAAGATTTATAGCCTTATCATTTTCATTGGTCACTCATCCATAAAATCAATTAGCAGTTCGTCTCAATCAGTAATTAAATTTTCAATTAAATGTGATTTAAAGTCCGGACTCGAAGGCTAGTGAACTACTATTGAAGAATAAGTTATTATCTGTGGTATCAATGATAGGCTGTGCAAAAAAACTATTGACTTCAATGCCATTGAATACCATAAAAATATTAAATATTTTTTTGTTTTTCATCTTTTATTCGGAACTCGTTTTCTATGAATATTATTATCGATTTTAAGACTCAAAACATATTAAACTCTTCGATAAAATCTGTTCGTAAAAAGTTTTTGTCTTATTTTGAGACTTAAGTTAAATAAAGAATAAAATTCAGAAAAATTGCATTTTTGTTATCAATTAAAATATTTTCAAATGTTTTGAATATAATTAAAGTATATTTCGAATGAAAAAAGTGTTGAAATATTCATCAAATTTCATATAAATTATGCCGTTTTTGAAGCAATTCTTCAAAATTTGTTTATTTTTGTCGTTTTATTGGCTGAATATCTGTGAAAGTAAACGAGTCTTCTATTACTTGAGGGATCTGTCGGACACCGATTGGAACACCTTTCAGATCAGTCATACAAATGAGAGGCGACTCATTCCGAGTGATTACATAGCCTGGGCTATCTATTCAAATACTATCAATGAGACTGGGTTTGTATCTAATTATAAATTCATAGTCGACTAAAACTCATCAATCAATTTGTGGAAATACTTTTTTTTTCAAAAACAATTCTTAAATTTCAAAATTTTCTCAAATCAATCATTGGATCATGGTGATTAATTGATTTCTGATTTTATGCGCTTCTAATTCTTGGAAATTAGCTTTTAATTAATGATTTTAGAAAATATTTAAAAAGATGTTTTCCTGACCTTAAAATTCGCTCTCATTTTTAATAATGAATTCAAAACATGAAAATTGTTTATCATTTTTAATGATTTTAAATAAAACAAATCAAATCTTAATTCACTTCAAAACATGAGTCTATAACTGATTTTTGATAGTAATACTGGATTTTCCCTAAACTTCCACTGTTTTACCCTTGAATTTAATATTCCTATTAATTAATTGCAATTTGAAAAATTCAGAGAAATCTAAAAAAGATGAAAATCTATTGATAGGTTAATTAGAAGCTAATTCTTGGAATTTGATGGAAACATTAATTGTTTTCTGTCATTCAATAATTGAAAATTTGATTGGAATTCCTCTTTAAATACCATTGTTTTGAGTTTTGAATAATTAAATGATTGGTTTAGAGATCAATCCTTTTCTAAAATAACTTTCCCTCTAATAATGGAATAAATCAATAAAATGATTGAAAGAGTAATTTATTCGGATTTTAGGTTCGCACAGTTAGAGGTTCATACTAACGGCAATAGAGCCGACAGCGCACAGGCATATCACGCCGGGTTCATTGAGGGGTATCTGACCGCTGAACTAATGGGAATGCATTGGAGGAATCAAATTGACTTATACTGTGTTAATCACGAAACTTATTGCAGAAAATTGTTTAAATTTTTGGATAAAAATCTTAATATAACGCAAGAAAATGTTCTTTCAAAACGACATTCGAGCACTTATTGGCATCAAATCGGTCTCGTTTTGGAACAATTGACTGGACTTCAAGACGGATATAATGTCAAACTATGGGCACACAAACCCGACAAACCTAGAATGCAAGTCGACTCAAGAGGACTCATTTCTTTAACTATTATTCCGGAGTTGAGTGAATTAGAGCTCACTTTGAATAAGACTCAGAAACATAGTGTTGGCGACGGGTCCTGCTCTGCAATTGTTAAACCTCTTGCAGATGGAAGTGATCTTCTCGTAGGACATAATACATGGGTTTGGTATAGTATGATGTTAAGAGTCTTCAAGAAATTTGAACTGAATTATCACCAATTACCTGATCAATCGACTTCGATAATACCTGGAAAAATATCATCATTTTCATCATATCCTGGTTATTATACCACTTCTATTAAATTGAATTTATTTTAAATTTATCCTATTTCAGGCGCTCTCACATCAATCGATGACTTTTATATATTATCCTCTGGTTTGGTCATTCAGGAGACTTCAATAACTAATATAAATTCTGAGCTCTGGAAGTACATAAAACCGGAAAATATAGTCTTGCAATTCATTAGGAATTTAGTGGCTAACCGTTTAGCAGAATCTGGAGAGGAGTGGAGTCAGATATTTGAACAACAAAATAGCGGTACATATAATGACCAGTTTATGGTCGTTGACTACAATCGGTTTAAAGTTGGCACTAAAAGGGAAGAACTGTCCAATGACCTGCTCTGGCTATTAGAACAAATGCCTGGAATCGTGAGCTCAGGAGACGTAACCGGTATTTAAATTATGAATAAAAACAAAAACATAAAAATGAAAAATATTTATGACTATTGACTCCCACTTAAGATGTGCTCAGAAGACAAGGCTATTGGGCCTCTTATAATGTGCCATATTTTGAGCAGATATTCAATATTAGCGGTTATACCAAATTAGTTGAACTCTATGGGGACTATTATTCTTATAATAAGACAGCGCGAGCTCTTATATTCAAACGAGAAGAGGTATGTCCTCTCAATTAATATAATTTAATGATTTAAAAATTTTGATTTCAGTCGAAAGTAAGGGATTTGTCGACACTTTATAGACTTTTGCGATACAATGACTTTGAAAGGGATCCGTTGAGTCGTTGTAGATGTGATCCGCCCTACACTTCAGAGTACGCCATCGCTTCTCGCAATGATCTCAATGACCCGAACGGTAGTTATCCGTTTGACGCAATCGGGTTTAGGGATTGGGGCGCTATTGATGTGAAGATTACCTCATTTCATATGTCGAAAGACTTCGAAATGTTAGTCGTCAGCAGTCCTTCATATGAAAGACATCCGCCATTCCAGTGGTCCAAAACTAAATTACCAAAGACTATAAGACATGAGGGACAGCCTGACAAATGGGACTTCGCTCCCTATTTCATCAAATGGTATCCCTTTGAGACTACAGCCGCAAACTTTACCACCGCTGAGATAACCGCACAATAATTACTTTAATAACATTTTATTTATTACTAATTATTAGACTTTTATTAACTAATATTTATATGAAATATAAGTATAAATACGTGTTTTGACATCACTTCAAATGACTGCCAATTAATATAAATGACTCTTATTTTTGTTTAAATAGTTTTTTAAATTAAAATAAATTTAATTAATTAAACAAAACTCTAAAATCACTTCATTTTAAAGTCATAGGACTCAGTCTCAGTCCTCTCAGAACTGGGGATAAAAACACATCTAATAGATGATGAAATCAGTTTTAATGAGGGGTCGGTTTCTTGCCGTCGACGTAGAAATTTCTTGTGGCCGCTGGAAGTGTCAGTTGAATGCCATCCAATTCTTTGTTTAGTATTATTTGACAGCCTTTGCATCAAAAGACAATTAATTTAAAGACAAAACTAATGGCAAATACAAACTTAATCTGGAGTTTGGCTTAAGAAATGGCGCCATATCTAACATGTCTTCCTCCTCTTCTTTAGGTTCTGGCAATTTATTGAAGTATTTTTCATCGACATAGACATGACACGTACAACAGGCCAGGGAGGCCTCACAGGCACCTTCTATCTCAATGTTATTATCGTGTGCCAAATACATTGCATTATCACCTACACGTCCCTTCACTTCAGTTTTATGTCCATCTTTTGATATATAAATCACTTTCACTTCTTCGTCGGCACTTATTTTCTTTTCAGACTTATTGTTGACATCTTTTTGATCACAAAATTTCCTCAAACTTTGTCTCAATAAAAACGAGTGATTTCTTGAACTAAAATTACTAATAAATCTATTCATAAATAAACAAAACATAATTCAAATGATTTTATAATAAAATAATATTAAAAATCTATTAATTGTCTCTGAATTTGGTAATTAAAATGATATCAAAAACAATCAGATTTTGATTTTTGAGACAATGTTTACAAACAAACAAATGTGTTATGCAATGAAAGACACGTGCGTTCACTCATTGACAAAAAGTACGACTACTGTACAAACTCTCCAAAACTTATCTTTGGAAAAGTTCTCCCAATGAGCGAAACATTTGATCTAATTCACCAGGATATCCGGGACGATTAAATTTAATTTCAATGTCTTTTCAAGTATTATTTAATTATCAATTTTTATGATTTAATGTCAAATGTTTTAATTAATTGTGAATAACAAACTTTTATCAATAGATGAGGACATAAATGACTTTTGAAAAGAGCATATAATTTAAATAAAATGATAATACATTACAAATAGGGTATCATAAAGGGATAGAATTTATGCTTTTTGGCCGCTTCTTCCTTATTGTATCGAATATCCATATTCATGTCATCGATTTGTCTCATTTCATCGGGAGTTAATTGAAAATCAGAAACACTGAAATCCTCTGTCATTCTGTTCTTGTCGATAGAGCGGGGAATTACTGAAACTCCTCTTTGTATTTGATATTTAACCATCACTTGTGCGGCACTCTTTTTATGGTTATCTCCGATATGCTTAAGAGTAGAATCATCAATGAGGTGTCCGCCGGCGAAAGGACTGTACGCAGTGACAGCGATTCCATGGGTGTGACAAAAGTCTATCAATTGTTTTTGTGTCATTCGTGGATGACATTCAATCTGAACAAAAATTATGATTATCTTTCAATAAATAACAACAATCTTATAATATTGGTACCTGGTTAACAGATGGCTTTATCTTTGAATGACTAATAAGTCGTTGTAATTGTTCGCTATTGAAATTTGATACACCAATTGATTTGACATATCCCTGTTCAACAGCCTCTTCGAGTGCAGTCCAGGTCTCCAAATAGTCAACACTTGAAAATATAATCTCATTTTGTGCGTTCTTCGGCACATCATTAGTTCCCTCGAAATATCTGTGAATAAATTCTTGTTTAAGTATAGGAGGGAACAAATATAGAGCAGTACCCCATCGGCCAATGGATAAGCATTAGATCAATGTAATGGAGATTAAGCTTCTTTAGAGCCATTTGTATGCCTTCTGTGGCTCTCATTTTCGAGTGAAAAGTATTCCATAGTTTTGTTGTAATAAAAATATCCTCTCTTTTAATACTGCCGGACATCACCTTTTCTTCAACAGCCAGTCCCACTTCAATTTCATTTCCATAGATATATGCGGTGTCGATGTGACGGAATCCAACATCTATGGCATCTTTGATCATATGTAGTGATTCCTGTTTACTAATCCCACAACAGGTTCCGATTCCAAGAATTGGCATTTTGTGGCCATCATTTAGAGTGAGCTTTTGAACTAAAGAGTCATAAAAATCTAAATAATTTACTTTCAATGACTTCCCATACCTTCGCTCATAGTTTGAATGACAAGAAAACTAAAGACAATTAAACTGAAAATGACTTTAAAACTCATTTCAAGAGAATTGAAAATCAAAGTAATAAAAGAGAACCAAATCTGCGAAATATCTCTCAATTTGTGTGAATAATCGAGCAAATCATTTCATTTAAATAAATTGAGTCTTTAATTAAGTACTAAATCCCTGAAGATTTTTTATCTATACTTTTGACATATGGTTTGGTACTCAAAAACATTCCACTTATCAAAAGTTAATCGACGCCTGACTTAAGTCTATTTAATCCGTTTATATGAGAAAAGTTCAAACGATTCGCCTATTGTTTACCCAATTATGAATCGGATCTTAAGGTTTTGATTATAATTTTGAAGACTAAAAGATTAGATAAAAACATCTTATAATAAAAACTTAAGAAAAAGTTATCTCTAAAAAAAGTTTTCAAAACTATTGAGAATAAAACTTTAATTCTTATATTCATTAAACACTAGATATCGCTCTCTATTGAACTCACATTCAATAACATTAGAGAAGTGGAGTGTAGTGAGTGTTGAGTGGATTTTGAGATGAGATAAAACTCTTGTTTTGAAGTGATGGCAATATTTTGCATTTGCTTAAGACTAACATATGTGGTCTTAATTCTGTTGATATGTCTCCTCTTTGGCAAAGAAATAAATGGCGAGAGTTATAGCGCGGGTAACTTCGAGGATAAATTAGGAATTGCCTATGAATTCAAAATACATATCGACGCCGGACGGGAGGACTGCTTTTATCAGAACATACAACAGGGCTCTTCTCTTTACGTGGCATTTCAGGTATTGTCATTTAACTGCTCCCGAGATAATCGACAAATAATATGATTTCTTTTATAATTATTTATGAATTTAATAAATATTTTTAAGAATTCAATTAATTTTTAAAATAATTGAATCATTCAAAAAAAAAGGTGATGAGAGGGGGCGATAATCAGGCAGGATTTGCTATTCGGAACCCCAGTGGACAGTTTGTTCTGCCCTATGTATGGAAGCCCCATGCTGAGTTTGATGAGGCATCTGTAACAACTCCCGGTAATTTGCATTTCTCTTAATCTTAAGAATTGGTTTTGTTTTTGCAGTTATTCTGAAATAAATTCAATTTTATGAACAATTGTTTGATTTTCAGGTTATTATTCTCTTTGCATCGATAACACTGCCTCCCGGTTCGCCTCAAAACTGGTCAGTCTATACGTGGCTTCATTTAAAAGGGATGAGTGGGAAAAGTACATACAAGAGTTGACTGACGCTGAGGTGACTGTCGGCAACTTCACTAACTCTTTAAGAAATGTCGACAATAATATCAATGAAATGATTAAGAGTTTAGACCATTCAAGAAGAATAAACTCTGCCGATTGGTATCTCGTCGACGGAAACAACCGGTTAGTAATGCTGTCACTCAACCCAACACTTAATTAACTCATAATTAGTTCAATAAAAATAAGAAAAGCTGTAAAAAGAGATTATTTTTGAGTCAAATGTAGAACTAATTCCTTATCTCTGAACTGATTTCAAATCAAAAGACTCTTAACTTAGGAATAGTTTTATAGTCTTTTGGAGTAAACACAAGAACTGATAATTTTAATCATTTTATTGTCTCTTCAGTTACGTCCAGAACTGGTCCATTGCTCAGTGTATAGTCATAATAATCTCATCTGTGGTTCAGGTCTTCTTCGTGAAGAAGTTATTCGACGTAAGGGACTCGATAAGAGGCAAACCAAAGGCCTAAACAAATGCTTTTATGGATTTTTCTTAAGACATAATATTTATTATCAACTGTTAAGTCATTTGATCATAAGATGTGCCACTTTTCTACTGATCGATGTCTTCATCAAACTATTTGTGATTGAATTGCATTCCAATCGATTGAATTTTTCCATAAATTGTTTGTTAATTAACTTATATTTGAATTAAAACTCAGATTAAAGTATATTCTCTGTTAAAACAATTGAAAAATGTTCTCAATTCTCAATAAATCATTGTTTTTAACTCTTTTTATAATTATTTCAATATTATTAATAACAAAGTGATAATTAGAAATATTTCATAGCCTGGATATTTAATCTTGGTTCTTTCCTGGTTTCCTTCATGTCTTTGCTAAAGCTTAGACTAATTAGAGGTAATATTTCTCCTTTTATTTGCATTGAAATTCAGTTTGAATTTAAAAACTCGAATAAAGCCGTAATTTGTGTCCAATTTTTGAGTCAAACGTTTGTAATCAAAACAAAATTGAATCCAATTTTTATGATTTGTTTTAAATTGAAATAAAATTAATTGATTTTTGTGACAATATTTTAGACAACTATTAAACCAATTAATAGTTGAAGCGCTGATAATGGACTTTCAGCACAGACCCGGCGGTAAGACCGGCGGCGGTGGCGTCGCTTCTTGGGCTGAAACAAATCGTGACCGAAGGGAACGTCTTCGACAGTTGGCGTTAGAGACCATTGATTTGGCAAAAGATCCTTATTTCATGAAAAACCATTTGGGGTCCTATGAGTGCAAACTATGTCTTACTCTTCATAACAATGAGGGCTCATATCTGGCGCACACACAGGGAAAGAAACATCAGTCAAATCTCGCCCGAAGAGCCGCTAAAGACGCAAAAGACTCGCCATCACTACCGGCGCCTTCAAAAGCGAGAGTTGATATCAAGAAATTCGTTAAAATAGGAAGACCTGGTTATAGAGTGACCAAACAATTAGAACCAGATCTCAATCAGCAATCGCTCCTCTTTCAGGTCGATTATCCAGAAATCGCTGAAAACATAGTTCCGAGACATCGGTTTATGTCGGCCTACGAGCAGAAGATAGAGCCGCCGGACCGTCGCTGGCAGTACCTCCTGTTTGCTGCCGAACCCTATGAGACGATTGGGTTTAAAGTGCCCTCTCGTGAGGTCGACAAAACTGAAGAGAAGTTTTGGACCCTTTGGAACAAAGACGCGAAACAATTCTTCCTTCAGTTCGCATTCAAAGTCGAACCAATGAAAGGAAAGTTTAACATGAATTCAGACCAACAGTCCAACGCTCAGAATAATAACTAATTCTCTTTAATCATAAAAATAATCATAAAATTCAGAAATTATTTGAAATTTAAATAAAAACCTTTTTTTGTAATTATCTTTCGATTGATTTTATTGACCATTAATTAAGTTTATATCAATTACTCCATCATTTGATCCCTAATTTGCTTTGATTCTTAAGTGAAATATTCTTCAGATTATCGTCTTCAAGCTTTAAGTTATTAATTGAACCCCCATTTGATCCAAAATTAGAAGATTCTTAAGAAGAAAAAAACATTTAAAATATGAGACATATTTTGGTAAAATATTCTGACTTTTTCTTGATTTAATGGAACAGCTCTCAACTTCTTCGACAGAACTTTTAAATATTTTCCAAACTTGTTTTGAGTCCATACACAGCGAACCGCCCCCTCTCTTAAACTGTGATTTTACGCGATTGATATCTGCAATACAGGTATAACTCTTACCAGTGGTATCACTAGTGATGGCCCACTTGGAGTGGTCTTCGGTGTATTCCCAGTCAGCCTTATCCACAATCGATAATATTATTCGTTGAACATTTTGAACATGGTACTTTTCTTTACATTCTGAGACTAACTTAGATCCGGCGCCATTACGCCAACTCTGAACCAGGAAATCCTTTTTGAAATGCGGTCCTATAAGCCCAGAATAGAGATCGTCCTCAAAGTCTTTGCTTTTGGAAAATGCTGTGAAAACCACTCTTTTGTGAATCAAAACAAACAATAATTGAATTCTTGAAAACCAAATCAAATTCAAACCCTTTTTTGCTCTGAATTGTATTCTCAATACTGGACTCGGTTTCAATCCAATGCTTATCCTCTAAATCTAGGAATAGTTGTGATCTGTCCACTAAACTGTCATCGATTTTAATGCCATAAATGTTTGGTCTCATCATTAGTAGGTTCGTTGCGATACTATTCAGAGTGATTGTGTCCTTTGCGTCTAAACTGATACAAATAGCTGTCTGTCCGTTCTTTACTCCCGTTTCAGGGTATTTGTACCCTGTTTTAAGTGACGGAAATTTTGGCACAGAATGGCTTAACAAAAATCCTCCCTTAGAGTCAATTGCAAACAATCCCTTTGCATGAGCTAAAGTGCCTGAGTTTTTCGCTTCTACAGTAAGTAATCACAGTTTTTATAATTAATATTTTTTGAAGGAATGTTTTATTAGAATATATTTATAAAGTAGAAAATACCAGGAGATTCATCATTGAAGGCCACATATGACAAATCAGTCTTCTTTTTATCAGTAATGACGGCACCGATAGTTTGACCGAATATCGAGTCCTTTTCATTGATATAAATAGAAGAAAGTGTCCAATCCTTGACTGTATTTAATGTCTTATCCGTTATAAAAGCGTATCCGTAACCAGAATTCAGTTCTTCGATGTCTGAAGTCTCTATTTTTGGTAATTTATAGACAATAAACCAATCGACAGGACTTCCCTTTTCATTTAAACAACTCAATTGAATACTGAATTTTGCGAAAAACAAATTGAAAGCAAATATTTTAAAATTCATTTTAGATTTTCACTCATTTTGTAATTAAACTCAAATAATATTTTCATTAGTTTTGTAATTAAAACACATTTTTATTATTATTTCAAAAAATAGTAACAAAACAGAGATTTTCAGTCTTTTAGTGAAAATATTTTTATAAAAAGTTTAGAAAAATTAAAATAAATTCATTAAACAAATGAAATAAAAGATATAAAATAGTTTTATCTATTAATTAAGTTATTAATTATTTGTGACTAGAATTGAATGAAGCGATCGATTGACCGAAAGATCACATAAATCGTCAAAAGATATAAAATATTCAATAGATTTGAGTGAAACAGAGGTTTGAAACGGGAATCGCTTCGAGAGTTAGTTATTTTGTCCCAAAAACTCTTCGAAGTATTGACTGAAAAATACAATAATAGAAGAAATAAAAGATTTGATCCAAAAGAAGGCATAACAGGA
This sequence comes from Minunthozetes semirufus, assembly GCA_034699985.1. NCBI lineage: Eukaryota > Metazoa > Arthropoda > Arachnida > Sarcoptiformes > Punctoribatidae > Minunthozetes > Minunthozetes semirufus. Next base: position 14,107 of record JAQIXD010000027.1, read on the forward strand.
ATCTAACCATTGATTTCGTTATCTTCAAAATTATCAGATTTTGGTCTCTTTTTGGACTTCTTTGTCGGTTTAGTCTGTTTGTGCTTTTTGGTAGTTTGTGGTGTGTTTTCAGTCGTTTTATTCCCGTATTTTTTAGGACAGCCTTCGACCCCTTCAATAGACTTCTTGAATATCTTCCAGACTTCGTCGGAGTGCAAACATAGGGAACCGCCGCCTCTTTTGAATTGAGATTTCATACGATTGATGTCAGAAATACAGGTATAGCTCCGACCCGTGTTGTCAACACTGATAACCCATTTTGAGTGGTCTTCAGTAGAATTCCAGTCAACGCTCTTAACGGAAATGATTCCGATTTTGTCGATATTTTGCACTTTATATTCGTCGATACAATCGGAGTCCAACTTCTCTCCGGCGCCGTTACGCCAACTCTGGACCAATAGGTCTTCTTTGAAATAAGTGGCGATTAGTCCCGAATACATGTCTTTCGGGTATTTATTGCTCTTTGAAAATGTGGTCAAAACCAGTCTTTAATTGAATATATATTTAAGTTTTGATAAGAATTTGAGTTTAAGTGAAAAACGAACCCATTTTTGGTTTGAATATTCGCTTCAATACTTGACTCGTTTTTAATCCACTTTTTATTCATAAGATCTGAAAATTGTTTCGATTTTTGACTCAAAGAATCTGTTATTTGAATTCCGTATATCTTTGGTCTCATAATCAGTAGATTAACAGCAATACTATTCAAGGTTTTGGTGTCCTCTGACTTAAGACTCACGCAAATAGCTGTCTGTCCGTTATGTTTGGCATTTGAGGGATAGTCATAGTCTTTGTCAAGTGATGGGAATTTAGGCACCGAATGGGTTAACCAAAAGCCTCCGTTTGAGTCGACGGCAAACAAACCCTTTGAATGCGCAGAACTGGAAGTCGTTGAGTCTGTTGGAAGACATCAAAATTGACCACAAGTTTAGTGATAATATTAATGGTAACAAACCGGGAGACTGATCGTTGTATACCACATAAGACAAGTCCTTTGAAGAGTTTTTAATACCAGAAATGACAGGACTTATAGTTTGGCCGAAAATTGATTCTTTTGTGTTAATAGCAATCGAGGAAAGGGTCCAATCATTGTTTGATTTGATTGACTTATCGGTTATAAAGGTATAGCCATAACCGGATCTCAAGATATCATTGGAATGAGTCTCCAATTTAGGTATTTTATAGACAATAAACCAGTCGACAGGCTTTCCCTTCTCATCCAAACAACTCAATTGATGGCTTAATTTCGTTAAAAACAAATTAATTGCAAAAAATAATAAAACATTTGAAAACATTTTAACTAAAAATTCATTGAATTAAAAGTGAAATAAAAACTTCAGAAAAATAGACAAAAAGAGCGACAATTTCTTGTAAACGGATATCAATCATAAAATTGATGATAAAATAACCAAAACTATGTTAATAACAGTTTTGAAAACTATAGAAATAGGAGATAATGAGTGAAATCATTTTTATGTTAATTGAACACATTCTAATCTTATTTAAGTTAACTTGCTAACTTTTAGCAAACATTTCTTGAAAAACTTTTTTAACAAGAATTTGCGATAAAACGCTAACGAAATAATCACTATCTGTTTGTTAAGTAGGTGTTTATTGAGATTAATAAGTTGAAAATGTGATATAATGTAGTATAGGTCACATTCAACACATTTTTAATTAAGTAAATTCCGGATTAAATTAATTGAAATTCAGATTTGTTTACATTTTTTGAAATTAAAGTTGAATTCAATGTTTGAAAACATATGAGAGTGACGTTCGATCCACTCATTGGACACAACATTCAATTCACTGTCATATGACTGAAATGAGCGCAACTTTTAAACTTATTTTTAATTTTATTTTTATTCAAATCATTATATTTACAAATATTTAATTCAAATTCAATATTTAATTCGCTTTTGTTTTAATTAATGTATTGAATGAAGGCTTAAAAATCAGAAAATACTTCGACTTTCGATGAATACAAATATAATAAGAGATTTGACACTAAAATAATGCAATCACTTCAAGAATATCAACGAATTCATTGAATATTTTTATATTCACTTTCACTTCAGAGCTCTAAAACAGGTTTTCATTAAAATTAAATCATTTAAACCCAAATTGAATTTAATTTAAAAACAATTTTAGTTTTCATTTGATTCGACTCTTAATTTCTTGGACTCGAAATCCAAAGAACCAAAAATAATCCATTCATTTGTGTTATTCTTGCTCTCAATCGGGTATATTCGGGTGCGGATCGATCTGAACACAACGTTTAGTCAAAAATTAGTATAAATTTTAATAATAAATTTCGTTTACTTCTGAATACGCGGGCGGAGGCAGTGCTGGACTGTAGTTATGGACATAAGCATACATTGGTGTGAATCGTGTGTCACCAATAATATCTCCGTCTTCATCGTCTCCGATATCGACAGAACCACTGATACATTCGGCATAAGTTGGAGGCGCTGTTCAATAAAGTAATTAAATATTTTCTCAGAAAACAAAAATAGTTAGCTTTACGTGTAGTGGAGATATCGTCCATTTCATGAACAGAATAGGGAGGGACGGGTGGGTAGAATGTAATTCGAGCTTCAGATGGTCTCATAAGCGGATCTGCGAAACGATTATTAGCTGATTGTGGTCTGAGTGGTACTGTTCCGACGACAATGGGTAAGTCGACCGCAAGATTGTATGCAATCAGAGGTATTTGTAGTGTTATTCTGACCGCATATTCCACTTTAATTAGACAACAGTTGATAATAGAGGGAGAGACAGCTGGAATCTTGAGCAGCTGAGCGTCCCAATTGGCTGTGCGTCGCGCCTGAATCGCAAGTCCCGTAACTATTGTGAACTTGAATCGACGGGATCTGGATTTGCCACTTGCGAGGAATGTCTGCGTCTGATATAGTGTTGCGTGAGGTATGATTGTCCTCCGGGAGTGGTTCTCAAACTCAGCTGTTATTGATATCGATTCGCCTGATATTTGTTTTGAATTAATTAATGAAATTTAATATAAATTGATTTAATAAATACCGGGACAATATCCCGTGCGATCGGTTCTGGCGTAGAGATGGACCGGACCTGATGTACAGCACCAGCAACACAATGATTTCTCAATACTATTCTCTACCGGTAACTGAAATAAGAAAAATGTGTTTCAAATGTCTGTACGAATGTCTCTATTTATTTTAAAGACTAAAATCATGCTCTGAATCAGTGTCTGAGAATTGTCTCCAAGTCTTTACTGAAAACCATTAATCATTTGAATAGCATTCAAGAAATTGACTCAAATGAGTGTGCAATAAGTTTGCGCCACAATATCTTGTATATCCGGTAAATGAGGGGTGAATTCCGAAACAAAGAAAATAATGGGATTTCTTTGTAAGGCATGAAAAACAATATCATTATTTTTTTCACATTAAATGTGGTTTTATTGCGAAATTCAAGTCTCTTAACAATTGTTAAGAATCTCTGAATTCTTTTCAAGAATTTCAATTGATTTGAAGAATCGGAAACAGAATTCACAAAAACAAATGTCAGATAAATTGCATTAATAGAGGAAATGTCTGAATGAAAGTCAATTGGAGAGCGATTTCTTATTTCATTTCCAATGTCTTTATGTCTTATGTCTTGAATTATGTATTTTTAGTACAAAACGATTCTTAAATTCGAGAATCAGTAGTGAAGTCATTTGTCGTGTATTTATAGCACAGAATAAGAAAGAAAAGATAACAAACAGAATATGTATTTCATTATCATTAAAGCCATTAGTCATTAATATAATATAAAAAGACATTAAAATAATTGAAGAGATTGTCGTGAAATGCATTTAAAATAAATATTTGAACATTCGTTAAAAGCATTTCTATCCGAATAAATTCATTCTAATTGTTATCATTTGTTCATTCATTACATCCATCAAAATATTTGGCACTAATTTCGTGTTAAACACAAATATACTGTTTTTACAATATTTAAGATTATTTAATCCCAAATCATCACAAATATTACTATTAGTATAGATTCGGCATATTTTTAACAGAAAATGTTTAAACGCTTTTAAACAAAATTATAATATTTTAAAGTATATGAAATATTAGATATAGTCTGTCCTACTTTTCCTACTTTTCCATTATATGAATCTTGAATATTATATAAATAGAAGTTAAAGACCTAATTATTAAAATTAGGGTGAAATCCGAGATTGGATTAACTGGATTATTATCAAATGAACTAAAATTAATGGTTAAAATTCAAGTAATTCATCAGAAAAGTTCATTAACTTAACGATCAATGGAGTGGGAAATCTTAAACTAATTATAAGTGAAGAACATTAACTTTTCATTACAGGAATGGCCAACAGATTAGAAGATAAAAGTCGTCTCTAATAATCATTTCTCAATTAGACTAAGAATAATTGTTTTTAGTTCACAATAAAATTAATTTATATCATTTTAATAATATTGTGTCTCTACCACATTCACTTGAGTTGATTAAATTTAGGCATTACTCGAATTATAAAGTAAAATAGCTGGCACAGGTTGTGGCACAGCCCAACTCAGATTTTAATCAATTGTGGATTTATTAAGATCAGAGCCCTTTTATAAGCTTCTGAGTAACAACATTTGCATTTGACATAATATATAATCTAGTAAACAATTCTGTTATTCTCGAATAAATCAAAGGAAGACCTTTAAATCTCTTCTAAAAATAAATATCAGAATCATTTTGTTGAAACCGAGGAAATATATTCACAACAAGTTTTACATTAAGTTTGAAATTTTAATTAAATTTATGGAAAAGTTATTCAATTAAACAAAAAGTGAGTTAACGTACGAATGAATCACTTGAAAAGATTCCGAAAATTGTGTTTGAATTGAATTTAAACTAATTTTTTAATTAAAGTCCTTTTAAGACAAATTGAGTCAAAAGTAATCAAAAACTAATTAAAAATTGTGTTCGGAATAGAAATTGCGATAAATCATGAAATTTGCATAATTTTTAGGAATATTTAACAGAAGGTGTTTGACGTGAATTTCAATTATGACATAATTATTATGAATTACTCACCAAATATTCGCGTCTATTAATATCGATGGGACTGATAACAGTGAACGCCTTTTTGGTCTTATGATTGAAACCCCAGGGCTTCTCGACCTCAGCCTTAAGCCAATACCTAATGTTTCCATATTTGCCTTCGAATGAAGTGGATATACCTCTGAAAAGAATGAGAATCCAATTTAGAGCTCAAAGAGTCTTATTATAAGATAAACAGAAAGATGTGGTAATTTTCAAAATATTTATATTACCCGTTTGGAAGTTGAAAGATAAATGAGAATTCGTGGTGTCCTTCAGCCAACAGTTCGCGATCATCACCAGATTCTTTGAATATTTCAGATAAAACACCAGAATATTAACAAAAGATGTAATACATTCATGAGATTACTGTTAACATCAAGTTTTGTTTGTTTTGGCCATAAATTTATGAATTATTTATTTGTCTCGACTTTTATTTTCACACAAATTCTCGGATTAAATATGAATTGCAATGAATTTTGAGACCGAAGTGAAGATGAATAAAACATTTGTCTCTCAAAACACTCAAAAGTTATGGTTTTCTCTTAAATCAAAATAAATTTGGTTTTTCGACGAAAAGGTATTTCCACTGAAACTCATGTTTTCTAATAAACTCTGTGTTTACAAGAATTTGAATTATAAACAAAAATAGAGAGTGACATACCTGGGCCACAGAGAACCTGCTTCTTGAAAAAGTACTCAATCTCTGCGTTATAGTGTTCAGTATACGCTCCGAGTCTATTCCCAGTAGATCTGGATTCAGTCCAATGCACTTTTGCAACCCCTCTCATATAAATTTTAATTGATTTCAATTTCAATTCACTCCTGAGTTCAATAATGCACTTTCCCTTAACATCTTGTCCCGGATAATAGACGTTTTGATTTGAGTTGAGTACAATTTCAAAACTTTTCACTTTACCCATAATATCATATCATTCTTCAAAAGACATCACTTTTTCAAAATCCAATCAAATAATCAAAAGTTATTATTTGTTGTGAACTGAAGACAAGTGAATGACAGTCAGTATTGGCATCAATGAAACTGATAGCGAAGATATGACACAAAACTTTGCTATTTATAAACTATGGGCACAAAACAGATAACCATAGTTTGCTGGATATCGCACAGAATATTTTCGTGTTTAAAAACTCTTCATTCATAACAACAAACGTAATGTTTACTCAAACGATGAAAATTAACACAAAAAACTGTTCAAACAATTATATCATACTTTTATTGATGATTTAAATGACTGAAAATGTGATTACGAGATGAAAATTTTTGATGATTTCTAGAATATTTCAAACATAATAGTGTGAAAAATTCCAATTTTAAGTTTTTTAACCATGCTACTTCTACTAAAATTAATTCAGTGAATTAAAGGTTAATGAAATTCATTAAACTTTAATTTAATATAAAAAACAGACGAATAGTTCGCTAAGAAAAGGGTTCAAAATATTGAAATTCTGATCAAATTCTTTATTGTCTTTTTTTATAAAGTGAACTGTGCTCTGGACTGTGTTCTCGCAGATACAGAGAGTGGTGTTCAGAACGAAACTGATGGTACGCAGCATCAGATCCTCTGCCAAATCATTGGATTTTCAGCTTTCGGTTTGACTCAGATTTTGTGACATAATTTTGTTTTTCATTTTTATGGCAAACATTTCTTTAACATAAAAAGTCAAAAAAACAAGTTCTCTATTCGTATCTTATTTATTATCAGATATTTCCAATCGATTCAAGCAATTATATGAATGAGGAATAGATTAAATAAATGACTTATCAAATGCCTCTCCTGGATATCCTATAAAAATATGCTGAAGTTCTAACATTAATAATTCAAAACAAATATTATTCAAACATTGAGTTTATTTGTCTCTAAATATATTCTATAATAACTATTCAGATAAATGCTATAAATGCTATATCTATGAAACACTTTATTTTTATTAAATCAAAATCCTTTTCCAGGAATTGAGTTTAGATTTCAAATAAATAGAAATAAAGAATTATCTGAATTCACGAATATTTCAATGAATACCGAGAAAAGTATTTACCGAAAGCCTATTACAGAATTTGATCTAAGATTCTGTGTTCAGTTGAGTCGCTTATAGCAACTCCACTACTATTTATGCCAACATAAGAATCTGGGGTTTATGGGGAGCGCACAGAATATGTTGACTGACTGCGAGTGTGCAGAAGATCCAGATTCTGTTACAATACAAAAAGCCGTTATTAATTTGGTTTCTGTATATCAAATGTGAACTAATATTGATTTTTTGCCCTTATTTTCAACAGATTTTTCCGCTTTTTGCTTGACTTCAATATTTTCGATGACTTTAAACTGACATTCGTTACATAATTTCGTCGCAAAAATTCCAGAAATTTCATTACAATTCGTTTTACAAGGAATTCATTTCATTAAACTTTCATTAGTAAGTGATGGAAATTGATAGATGAGCTGAAAATTGTTTTTAAGCACTAAAATTTCGAGTCTAGACATACACCCGATCAAAGAATCCAAGAGTAAATATTTCTTAATATTTCTAATGGAAATATTTTTGAATTGAATCGGGGAAAATCACTGACAACATAAAATTCTAGCAATTTATTCGATGACACAAACCATTGATTCATTGCATCAATTCATTTAATTTCCAGACTCTTCTTTTGGCACAACATTTCATGTCTGGACTTCACTGAACTTTTTCTGATCGATGCGTTACTCAAAAGTTTTTCATTCATGAAATCTAATGATAGATAAGTCAGTCATTTGGCAGAGAAAACGATTCAACAAATGTTTGCTTTATTTATAAAATTTCTTTTTACACAATCAATGAATAATTGAGATCAACCAACGACTAAAACAACCTTCATTATTACCTTCTGACCTAAGAAAACCTAATTTCAGGAAAAATCAATAATTTTTTATTTTGCAAAAGAATAGTGAATTCCTTATTATAACTAAAATAATGTATTTGGTGATCAGCAATATTACAAGGTGCAATATTCTAAATAACAATTAAACAAGAATATGAGTGTAGTGATGTATATAGTGGTAAGATGTAAAAATATCTTAAATACCAGAATAAGTATAAATTATTCAAAAATAACAAAGTGTTAGATTATTAATGATTCGAATCGTGGTCATATGATTTACAATATTTATGCATTTTTTGTTTAAATTGCGAAACACTTTTTTCGAATCTAAGAAGAGCCAAGAATTGCGAAAACTATTAAACACTTAAAGTCTAAAAGTTGAAGATTTTGAAGGATTAAAAGTGTTTTTAATACTGTCTATCGAATCATTTTCGACTTTTTATTGATTTCATAAATAAATAAATAATAATAATATGATAAACACTTCACTAATATTTTACACATGACTTGCATTCCAAACGCTCCTCTTCTTTGAAATTAGGGCTAAAAATAATTTTAAAAAATTGTTTATTCGTTTTGTTTTTAAAATTCTCTAAAATTAGTGTTAATTAAGAAAATTTTGAGACATTTTTAGTGAGTTTTTGACTGAAATGTTTTTACCACAAATTGAGGAAAGAATTTGCATATTATTAGTCATGTGTTGGGTGTCTATGTTTTGGTCTGTCATAAATTGGTTCCTCAGAAAATAAATTCTGTTCCAATTCTGTCTCTTTAGTGACGATAGGGATAGCCATTGAACTATTCGGCGGCACATCATATATGGCTTCGGTTTGATATGCATATTGTTTGCGATAAATGCCCTGATTTTCATCGACATAAGTATTCTCTGTGACCGGTCTGTGAGTTCTGGGAGGCCTATCAACCCAACCAATAACTTCGCACTGTTTTTCTTTGAACTGTCCTCCATTCGAGTTATTCTGTGCATCATTTCCTACATTTGGATCTTTATATTCAGTTCTGTCTCTCTTTTTCCAGATTAAAACCAAAGAAGTAATGGCTATTGTTATGACAATTAATGAGGTGAAGGCCGCCATTCCATAGACCGGGGAAAGACTCCCAACATTTATCGATTCGCTGATCGGTTCTCGTGAAGACTGCGCCGGTTTGACAGTGCCTTCAACGCTATGATCTAATCGATTGCATTTCTTTTTCTCCCAAAAACCATTTGTCAAACATTTCTTGGATTCAATATCTGTTGAATTATTCAGAAATAAGTACTTCAAAGAGTTTTTTTATCACTTACTCAAAGAATGATCAGATCCCTGTCCAACACAATGATAGCTAACAACAGTGCCATTGATTGCATACCAAAGAGTTTTGTTATAATAGAAGACATTTTCAATACTCTTTATATGAGGCTTTGAGTTGTGTTTTAATGCAAAAGTGTTGTCACAACTCATCCGTGGTTTGCATTTTGGATAAATTCCACTCCAAATAGCATTTGAAGTACACATCAATTGAGTTCTCACCACAAGAGTAGTGTTTGTATAGTAGGGCTCATCACAAAACACTTCATACAATTGATATTCTTTGATTGGTTTCGCAATCACTCCGATCGGCACTTCTGGTACACCACACGCTGGGTCTGAAACACCTCCATATACCTCTGCCACTGAAAAACGTACCAAATCTAGAGTTAAGGGCACTTTTGTCACCGTTTCCACAATAAACACGTTTTTCGGTTCTGAAATCAAATCAAAAATATAATAAAATTGGCATAACTTTACTCAATTTGCTTTCAAATGATGAGCAAATAATCAAAATACAATTAGCGAATCATAAGTTTCATGATGACTCTAAAATTGTGATTTTATCTTTTTTTCATTAAAGTTATGATAAATTTTTGTTTGTTTTTCTCAATTTATTGTTTGACATAACTTATAACTAAATATAGATCTGTATATCTCTAAATCAAATGCCATAAAACAATAGTCATATGATGTTCTGGTGGGTGACCACTCAACCAGGAGAATATTCTTCTTAAAGAATATTTGATTAAAGATAATTGTAAAGGGATTTCTCTTAGTATCTTATGAATTATAAATACTCAAGTTTATAATAATATTTTATCCAATCATAAATTAGACATTTTTCAAGAATTTATTTTAAAAATAGAGAAAATTTCATTTTCATTGTTTTCTGGTCTTTTAAATGCTATTATTATTTGTAATGCAATTCATGTAAAATATATTAATGAATAGCAATAAAGAAAATTTATGTAATACCTGTGCTTTTGTTTATATGACAGGTGAGGTAAAAATGATATTTATATCCATAGCTTATCCATTTGTTTGTAAAAATATGTTTGTATTGTTTCATGGCTTCAATTTGGCAGAGATTGGAATTCCTTATTTGGGCGACAAATGCTGTGACAACTGGCACTTCTTTGCTTGATTTGGACACACCTTCAAAAACAGTTGCAAAGTCTGTTCTAACGAATTGAAAGTAAGAATTCTTTGTCAAATAGAAGTACCACCGAAGACAAGTGCTGTTTGACATTCGCAGAGGCTTTTCGTCATATCTTTCAGTTGAGAAAGAATTGAAAAATCTGTCGAAATTCTTCTGGAGATTGATTTCATCGAAGTCTTTAATTATCTTTTGGTTGTAACAGTCCTTTACGATAACGCGTTTGAGGTCATTATCTTTGCCGTAACCACATCTGGCCTGAGCTCCAACCCATTGACCATTAAGACAAGTCCTCTCCTGTTTAAAACCCAAAATGTCGACGCATTGATAAGTAACAGTCTGTCCCGAATCAAATATCTTTTTATTCTCAACGTTATGCTGAGAAGACATCGGTTCTCCAGGATATCCACAAATTCCTAGTAATTTAGTAAAGAAATTTAGGAATGAATTATGGAGCTAAAATCACAGCAATTAACATTAATAACCTGATATATTTAGTGTTTTATTATCAGTTAAAACTGCAATCACTAATGTCTTGATTGTAATCAATATTAGAAAAAGTAAAATCATTTTTAGAAACAATTTTAGAAAATTCAAAACTTTTTGATTGAAAAGAATGACTAATAATTAGTTTGAGGCACTTCCAGGCACTACAAAAGTTTCTCTGCTTTAAATCCTTCCGTTTTATTTATATTTATGATTGAGCATTGAGCATGATGAACTGATACCCACATTCATTAGTCTATCAGAGAATTATTTCAAAATATAATTCTTAAAAGACTTTTAAAGTTATAAATCCATCTTGATAATTTTATATTGTAATCTTTTCATTAGTATTTGAAACAGTGAAAAAAATTAAGATAAGTTGATTATGACAACATATTTGCTTTAATTAAGATAATTGTTAGCTAAAAGTGATTTCAATGTCAGTCACTTATAGAATCCGTTTTGATCGCAGAGAAAAAGTTGTAGGAAATCCTTGAAGTAGTTCCCGATCTGCAGCTAAGTTCACGAATATTTTAAAACAGGTGTATATTGTCTTTGCTTTGAAATTGATTATTAATAAATTAATAATTATTTCCCGCAAAATGATCGTTGTATTAATCGTTTGACCATTTCATTACAAATTTTTTCTGATACAGATTTTGAAAAAGAAAATTGTTTGAAAAAATGACCTTGCTATAACATATTATGTAGGTTTTAAAACTCTTTTTATAATTAGTCCACAATCATTGATTTTATAAAATATGTCGTTTTTATAGTTTTATTTAATATTTTAATTTATATTCTAATTTTGATTGTTTGCAAGAATAGAGTCAACACCTGTCCTCAAACTCTTCATTATTGAATGATATCCTGATTACAAAGAAAAGAAAGACTGAAACCGAGTAACTCTTTAATTCTTCATTGTTCCTAACGTGAGAACCATGCTCAAAATAACATTTGTCTATCTATTGTCAAATTAAAACAATCATGCTAATAATTCCATTACAGAATTATAATTAAAAACTTCTTATGGTTTAATTAACGCCACCTATGGTTTAATTAGAGTAGAAATAATAATGATGGTGATTTATCTATTCTCTAAACTAACGTAACATTAATTTTATTTTTGATTCAAGTTTTATAACTTCTTGTTTTGAATTATTTGTTTGATTTAAGGCTTAATCTTATCTTTTGGTTAAACAGAATATGTTTTTCTTAAATGTCAGACAAAAAACACTTATTTTTCATGTGATATAACTTTTTTAAAGACAATTGTTTAACGGTTTCACACGAATTGTTAGCACAAAACTCATTCAATGAGTTTCTAATTGACTTTAAAGGCATAAACAAAACCAGTGATTAATTGCGGGACTTATCAGACCATAACTGCCATACGGTTTGACTATCAGTTAATTTCCTGAAACTACTTCTAAAGTGAGAATATCTAATGAAATTTGATTCAACAAAATAATTATATTCAAAAAAACTTAACCATTTTTAGGCTTAACTGAGAAAATAATTTCCCAGAAATTATTTAAAATTGAATTAAATTAAGAAAATTTTCTTAATTGTGAGCAAAGGATAAGACAAGCCTTTCCTCAAAGCCTTTTGTTGCCATTTCTTCTTCTCTGAGTTAATAAACTATTTAATCGACAAATAATTCATTAAACCGTTGAATATCTGATCAAAGGATTTATATTTTTGCGATAAACAAGAACAAGATTGAGGGTTGAGGGAAGAGCGTCTCAAACAGTACAATCATTATTAATATTTCTAATTTGATTTGAATACTAATTGATAGTTACGCTCAAAGGTTGTCAACCATTCAATCCTCTTATCAAACCAGTTATGAATCACCTTTTCATTAGGAATCGATTATTTGAAGTTTTTATAGAAAATAGTTTTTAAAAATGTGTTCACTTTTTTACAAATAATTTCAAAAGAATTCTCAGAAAAGTTTTGTAAATATTTTGAATAAAAAAAGTTTTATCTTTATTTTGATAATTAAGATAACAAGTGATGTATTTATGAGAGAAAAGTGAGTTCATTATCGCTCATAAACTTTCAATTAAATAAAAGGACCGACACATAGACCGACACATAGATAAATAACTCAAATTGTGTGTCTGGAAAAGTTTCAACAAGAAGTGAGAAAAATTGAGAAAAAAGAGCCGCAATTGATTTTTAAGCTCATTATTGGGGGATAACTGTTTAGATTACTTTTAAATCTCTCTTTTGGCACAAAAAGACGACAAAACCTTTTTTGGGAAGACTTCCAAACTTTTCCCTCGAAATCATCTGCAAAGAAGTTAAGGAACTTTCGCAATAGACTTATGATTATTATCTTCTCAAATGTTTTTTGTTACTCAAATAAAAAGATTAGTCTTTGTTTGGATGAAACGAGAGATCTAATTAAGTGAAGGCATTTCAGTCTTCGATTGAAATTCGATGATTAATATAAACAAAGTCTTTTTTCTCAAAATTTAATTCAAAAGTTTGAGCATCCAATTGAAAGACTTCAAAACTGGTTTTAGATGAGTTTAAATGAACAGAATGAGTATGGTCTAAAGCAAGTTACGTAAAACCTTACGTAATTCATGTATTAGACTCCGTAACTAACGTAACCAAGTTAAGCTGGGTAAAGTTCAACTATAATCAATAGTTGCAAAGAATTTGACTAGGTAGGCAAGAATTATTGCATGATTATTATCAAATAAAAGATTACGATAAATTATAATAATGAAAAAATGAATGAAATATTTAATCAAATAAAACAATTAAAAAATTTAACAAAAGGGGGATAAGGAAGGGGTAATTGTGTAACGGTAATAGTGGAGTAGAGGTGTGTGATTTGGTTGACATAATTCATTGATTGCATAGTATTGACGCCTCTCTGAGCCCTCTCTGCAAAGCATTAGTTGACTGACGACTGATTGCTATTATGTGAAGCAAAATACCATTCAATGAATGAAATGAACAGAAAATCAATATTTTAGATGAAAAAACATTTCTATTCAAACGATTATTATTTTTTCTCAGTTTTAACAACAATTAATTGATTTAATGATTGAATTACGAAGAAATACTAAATTCATTTCATTTTGGTCTTGATTTGAGTCAACATTTTCTGTCATAATATCATAATATTAGTCATAAATAGAGTAATAATAATATAAAATAGATTTTTACTAAAACCCATTATTTCGTGTGATTTCTGCAAAAAATAGTTCAAAGGTTTTATTGAATTGTGTTTTATATTGTTTTTTGTTTATAAACCATTATCTCTCACTTCGGGAATCAACTAATTGGTGATCTTTTTGGACATCTCTTTCATTGATCACCTAATCCTTTCAAAATGGGTGTTGGAAACGAAGGAATGGAGGGTCTGATCCCAATTGTCAACCGATTGCAGGACGCCTTCGCACAAATGGGTATACCTTTTAATGACATTTATTAAGACAATTATTCCTCTGATTGTCTGCCATTTGTTTTATTTTTTTGGGCTTTTATTTGACTTATTATTCACTAATCTCTTAAAACATTTATATTCAATTGATTTGTGATTTTCTGCAAATCATTCACTAAATTAATTGCTTTTGATTTGTGTCTCAAATAATTACATCTTTTGCTGTCTTTAGTATTGATTTTAATTTTCAATAAATGTTTCAATAAATGGATGACTAATAGGAATACATTCATTGATTACATTTTGAAATCACTTTTTTTTATCAAACAATTGATAACCAAATGATTGAACTAATGGTTAGTTATCTCTGATTAATGTTTCGATTTTTTATCTCATTCTTCAGGTGTGAGTATGTCTTTAGATTTGCCACAAATCGCTGTCGTTGGCGGACAATCGGCCGGAAAGTCATCTGTTTTGGAGAACTTTGTCGGCCGAGACTTTCTCCCGCGAGGCAACGGTATCGTCACCCGAAGGCCACTCGTCCTCCAACTCATTAATTCAACGATGGGTTCGTTTATTTTGATCCGCTCTTCCCTTACCGTTCAGAACTCTTTTATTAGTTCTCATTAATTGAGAATTTAATGATTGAGAGTACAGTCAAACCTATCTTTATATCAATATTTACTTAATTGTGAAACAACTTCCGATCCCTAACCTTAAGCCAAAAGTTGTTAAACCATTTCTCTCAGGTTTTAATGAATTTGAAGGAATGCCTCAAAATTATAAATAATTTAATCTTTAATTCCGAAGTTATTCCTCAAAACAGATGTTTTACTGTTGTGTTTGTTTTGCTGTCAAAAGTGACTCAAAACTCGACTCATATTTAAATTAAAAGAATATTTACATTAATTTCGTTTAGAGTTAATATAATTTCCTCTTTTGACACATATTTCGCCCCCAAAGGGAAGGTGTGATCCACTGATCGCATGAGTAATTGATATATTACTTACTAAGAGCTCTTTGGCTTAAGTTTTAACCTGATTTTCGTTATTCAATACTCTGTCACGTCTTGTATTTGAGTCTAAACAGCAAACAAATTGTCTGTTTGTTCTCTAAATCAATAAAAGGGGTGACATTGAAGGCATTGAAAGCATTGAAAACATTCAAAATTTAATTAAACAATTGATTGACTTTTATCGTATATTTTGCCAAAAATCGCTCAGAATATGGAGAGTTTCTTCACTGTCGCGGAAAAAAGTTCACAAATTTTGACGAAATTCGGAAAGAAATCGAAGAAGAAACCGATCGAAGCACTGGTCATAATAAAGGCATATCTCCGGTGCCCATCAATTTACGCGTATATTCTCCACATGTACTCAACTTGACTCTTATCGATCTTCCAGGTCTGTGTCGATACCACTAATTAATTATTCAAAACTACTTTTGCTGTAAAGCCTCTCATTATAAGTAGTTTTTTGCATAAATACTCTGTTTTTTTGTCTTCAGAACTATCAGTCGTTTCGCTTCTCTTTGAATATCAATTTAGAGCTCAGAATATATTCTGTGAAAAAATGTGTAAAACCTGTCATTAGATTAATATCTGATAAAAATTGTGAAATACTTTTCAGACTTCTATTGATTTTGAATTAATTATAATATTTTATTAAATAAATGTCTCTTTTGCTATGATTTTGAACACGTGCTGTAGGTATGACCAAAGTTCCTGTCGGTGACCAACCCATTGATATCGAACACCAAATTCGGGAAATGATTATGACTTTCATAAAGAGGGAAAACTGTTTGATATTAGCCGTTACGAGTGCTAACCAAGACTTGGCCACTAGTGATGCCCTCAAATTGGCCAAAGAAGTAGATCCAGAAGGACTCCGAACCATCGGTGTTATCACAAAACTGGATTTGATGGACGAGGGAACCGATGCTCGAGATATTCTCGAGAATAAGTTATTACCTCTTCGTAGAGGATATATAGGAGTTGTGAACCGATCCCAAAGAGATATTGAGGGCCGCAAAGACATCAAAACGGCTCTCGACTCCGAACGCAAGTTCTTTCTCTCTCATCCCTCATACAGACATATGGCCGACAAAATGGGAACTTCATATCTGCAGCGAATTCTCAACCAACAGCTAACTAATCATATTCGCGATACTCTACCGGCGCTCAGAGACAAACTCCAGAAACAATTATTGACTCTCGAGAAAGACGTAAATATTTTCACTTCTTTCACAATTTCTTAATCAAAAAGATGTCCATTAATTGTAAACAGAATTAGTTTTAGAGACAATACACTTAAAAACTCATATTTTTATGCTTTTCCGCTAAAAACAGTGTTTTTTGTCTCATTTATCCCTTATTTGGATCTTTGGTGTAGTTTTTCATACAAAGTATCGAATGATTTCATTATTTTTGATAATTTCCCAGAATTTGTAAATAATATCAAATTCTTTGAAATAATCGATTAATAACTGATTAATGTATTGATTGAAAAGATGGACATTCTTTTAATTGAGTGAACTTTGACTAAAAATGATTGATGTCTTCAAAGGTGGAGGAATACAAGAATTTCCGACCGGACGACCCGACGCGCAAAACCAAAGCTATGCTACAAATGATACAACAGTTGCAGACAGACTTCGAACGCAATATTGAAGGCAGTGGTTCGGCCGCCATCAACACTAATGAATTGTCGGGCGGCGCCCGTATTAACAGGTTATTCCACGAAAGGTTTCCCTTTGAAATAGTAAAAATGGAATTCGATGAGAAGGAGTTGCGACGAGAGATAGCTTTTGCCATTCGTAACATTCACGGTATTAGAGTTGGTCTCTTCACTCCCGATATGGCGTTTGAGGCCATCGTTAAGAAACAAATCGGAAAATTAAGGGAACCGTCTCTTAAATGCGTTGATCTTTGCATCAATGAATTAGGAAACGTTGTCCGGCGCTGTACTGAGAAAATGGTTCGATACCCAAGACTTAGAGAAGAGACCGAAAGGATAATAACCACTCATATCAGAGAACGCGAACAAAAAACCAAAGACCAGATCCTTTTGTTAGTGGAGGTGGAGTTGGCGTATATGAACACTAATCACGAAGACTTCATCGGTTTCACGAGTGCTCAGCAGTCGGCTGAGAGCGGACAGGCAGGCAAACGAAAGCTCGGAAATCAGGTACGCTATCGCCCAACTGTCCTGTGCTTAACGTTTGTCAACAAATGCTCACAAATATATTGAAAAGTCTTTCAATTGTTTTGTTTATAAAACAATTTATTCAAAACTGAAGTGATTTTTGGTTTGTTTTTAGTTTTAAATATTGTTTTCAATAGTTTTGAGTGTTTTTCAACACAATTGTTTCAAATTCATCTAAAAGTGGTATTTCGTGAGCACTTGTCGTCAAATAAATGTCACTAATTGTGCGCCGCTTTGTCTTAATTGTAAATTTATTTTTCATATTATGCGGCGCTCAGACTGGGGTAAGAATATTGTCTTTTGTCTGCCATTTGTCTTCTTTACGTCTTCTGCTGTCCTTTGAAGGGTCGCTGCGATAGGCGTCTAATCATTTAATTTGATATATTTGTGATAATTATTTCACTGACAGGTCATCCGTAAGGGCTATATGTGTATCCATAACTTGGGTATAATGAAAGGCGGTTCCAGAGACTACTGGTTTGTTCTGACCAGTGAATCGATCTCATGGTTTAAGGACGAGGAGGAAAAGGATAAGAAATATATGTTACCACTCGATGGGCTTAAAATTAGAGTAATTATAGATATTTGTCTTCATTTCAATCATTTATTCACTAATTCTTGTGGTATTCCTCAGGATATTGAGTCAGGTTTTATGTCTCGAAGACATACATTCGCTCTCTTCAATCCGGATCAGAGAAATGTCTACAAAGACTCGAAGCAATTGGAGTTGTCGTGTGAATCACAAGAAGATGTCGATTCATGGAAAGCGTCATTCCTGAGGGCCGGCGTATATCCAGAGAGAGCCACTTCTACGGGCGAGAGTAGCACTAATGGGGAAGAATCGGGAAGCAATGAATCAGGAATGTCAAGTCTTGACCCTCAGTTGGAACGACAGGTCGAGACCATCCGAAATCTGGTCGATTCATACATGAAAATCATTACAAAGACTTTCCGGTCAGTCATAAGTCATTTGTTGAATTTCTAATCATTTATTTGTCGGAAAAACACTTGAAAACAAAATTCTATATAATTTTCTGCCATTAATTGTCTTATATTCTTTGGGTGTATCCCTTTTATGGAGTTCCTCATCCATCAAATTTAGGGTAATTTAGTTTGTCTTTCAATTAAGTTATAAAACTATAATTCATTCAGTCTTTCAGTGGATTTGATCTAAATTTTATGCAAACTTTGCTTTCATTGCATTCTTCTCTTCATTTGTAGTGATTTTGAGACATCAAAGCATTTGTTTCTTTTGTTTTATTGTCTTTTATTTGATTTGAAATGACCTTCAAATTAATGCCTTATTTTATCGGAAATCAATTTTTTGTTTAAATTAGTCTTCGATTCAATCGTTGAGAAGCCTTTTGATAGAAATATATGTTTGGGTTTCTGTCTCTCAGAGCTTCTGTTCGTTCGTTTGATTAACTTTTGTCTTCAAAGTTAGAACTAATCCATAGTTTGCTTCAACTCTCGAAGGCTTAACTCAGAGGTCAGAACCAATTTGTGATCACAAAAGTGAATCGATTTTCAGTCTCTCTATTAAGTCATTCGTAAGCAATGCATCCCTTTGTAACTGATTCTAGAATTAAGTCATTTGAGAGCAGAGCAGAGCACAGCACATGAGTCTGTCTCTCAACAAATAGCAATCCTTTTGATTGACAAAACAAATGTCCATTTAATTGATATCAAATCTATTAACGAATTGCGACACCATTTGAAAGACACTTAACCAGAGTTTTACTTAAAAACAAAATAAATCCGAAAATCTTATGATTAAAAGGAACTCCACTTTCACTAAATGACATATTTCTTCCCAATTAAAGACAAAATACAGTAGTCTTTGGTTTTTGATAGAAAACTAATTAAGTTCTTTATCTGATCAGTGATTTGGTTCCGAAGATAATAATGCATCTAATGATCAATGATTCGAAAGACTTCATTTATGGCGAACTCTTGGCCTGTCTTTACGCAGCCGGCGATCAGGTATTGAATCTTTAAATTTCAAATTAACTGTCGTTTTGTTAATTATATTATTTTTGTGTTCAAGTCATCGATGATGGAGGAGTCGCCAGAGGAAGAGCGTAAGAGGGAAGAGATGTTGAGGATGTACCATGCTTGTAAAGAAGCCCTTAGGATCATCGGTGATGTTTCAATGCAAACCAGTTACCAACCGGCGCCGCCGCCAGTCAAAGACGACTGGACGCTACGCAATTTAGCGCCGTCACCAACACCGCCGCCGCAAACGCAATCGCAACCGGTTCGACCGCCAATGAATAACCCGAACCGACCGGCGCCTCCGCCAGCAGTCAACCCATCGCGCGGAGCTCCGCCGCCTCCCGGTAGGCCTGCGCCCAACGTTCCCGGCAGAGGAGCGCCTTCAGGCCGAGGAGGACCTCTTCCTCCTCCAATGATTCCGACGTAAGTTTTAATAAAATTTTGTTTCTCTTTATCTGTAATTAAATGCTTTTAACCATTAATTCCTTTAAACCATTCAATCCTTTAAACGCTTTTTGTGTCTGTCTTTAACTGCTGCAGACGAGGAATGCCTAACGTTCCGCCGCGTATACAACAGGCTGTGACGGACAGCATTCTCGATGCGTTCGGGATGCCTGTCCACCACAAATAAGACAACTCGTTATGTCTTATTTCAATGCATTATTCAAATTATTATTATTATTATATTTCTCTTAAAATCTTATTTACAAATAATTAAACAAATTATAACATATATTGAGTTATAATCCGTTTTATCTATTGTTTAATCTGAGATAATCTCTCTATTTGTTGATCAATACGACGGCGTTTTCGCGCAAATCAATTGAAAACTTAACACTAATTTAATCGAAGAATTCATTCGAGAATTAAATATATATTTGAATATCTATTGAATACTCCATTAGTTTAGACATTAAATTAGGGATTAATACAAAAGTTTGGATTAAATTATAAATAATTTTTGATTTGAAATATAAATGATATTAAGAAACGATTGGAATATATTTCAAACAACAAAATGATATTATTTTTAAAACAAATAACTAAAGAGAGAAACAAAAGTATAATTATTTGAAAGTAAATTATTTACTTAAGTCTTAAGAAGTATATCACTTATGATAAGAATAATTAGGATTTGTTTTTAGTCCTCTATTATTGAAAACGCAATATATATCTCATTATTAAATATAAATATTGAATATATTCTTGGAAACTATACATAAGAAAAGAGTTAATTAATTATTGATATTAAATGATATAATAATTTGATTGAATCTCCTGTGCGTTAACGCCGTTGTTGTTAATGTTGTCGTTATTAACACAAAACATAAGAATTTAAAAACAATTTTAGAGTAAAATTATTGAAAGAATTTTAGAGAAAAAACAAAAGTAGTCTTAAAATCTATAATAATTATAAGTGTTTCACAATTATATGTGTCTATAATAGGCGTAATGTGAATCCGTTATACCCGTCGGCCACCAACACAACAGATAGACCTTTGATTCCGCCTCGAATTCCCGACAGACCATCGATTCCATCGCAACGATGACTGACATAAAACTGTTATAAGATTTTTAAATTAATTGATATTCAAAACAGAAGTCTTTGTGTTGTTTTGTGACTTTAATTCTGAGTCAAATTGAGAGTTAAATGAATTGGCGAAACTCGTGTCTGTGCCCCAGACTGTGCCCCACATTCCACAGCATATGTTTATGACATTAATTCTATTGAATGATTTGAAGACAAATTTCTTTATTTAAGTATTTGTTCTCTTTTTTTGTAAATACAGTAAAGTTTGGAAAAAATAATAAAAACACAAAACAAACAAAACTCTAGTATTATATCGATTGTTGCGCTCCTCTACTAATGTCTGATCCATAAGTGAGGGACAAATCAATTGAGAGAAATAACATTCGAATAATTAGAGCCAAAAGATGTTAGAAATCAATCTATTGATTGGTTTTCACTGTTTTGTCTGCTCTTTAATTCCCTAAAACACATCAACACTTAGGATGAGATCCGAGTCCTTTATCTTCTGTTTAATTGAGAGTTTTAATCAAATTTTAGGCCAAAATCATGCGATAAATCAATCGATGAATTAATTAATTATTTTTTTCATTAAATTGTTTCCTCTTTTATCCTCTAATTTATAATTTAATTATAAATAAAGTCTTTTTATTATTTATATAATTATTTAATCCTTTTGTAATGTTTTTCGATTTAATTTCAAATGCAATTCAAATGTAATTCAAATGTAATTATGTTTTTATTTTTAATTATTTAAAACAAAAGTCTTTTTATTATTCAAGTGATTATCGAAACACAAAAACAGAAGATTATTATTATATACTATTATATAGTAATATATAGTAATTATCACAAAAACTTCACTCAAAATAAATTATTTAAAGAATTCATTTAAAAACCGTTTTCTCGTTTCTCTCCTATTATTCCTTTTCATTGAATTCTTTGTCAGAATTTCAGTTTCAGTGATATCTCAATCTTCTTATTCAATTGAATCTTTCAATTTTGTCCAACAATTGGATTTCTTGTGCCAATTGGTTCAATCTGGAGAGAAAGGTAAGTCTTTTTTGCCTGAATTTCTCGTCAAAATTGTATTTTTCGTTTCAACGATATTCTAATTGAATGTCTAGACTCTGGACTATTACAGAGTATTACACTATAGCACACTATAGCACACTATTACAGGTATAATAAAAGGTAGGAAATACTCTAAATTTACTGAAATAGTTGATTCGATACGAATTTTTGGCTTAAATTGAAATGATTTGGTCTTAATGGGAGTTTCCTCATAAAAAATGTTATGATTCTCATAATTTTTATAAAATCTATTCCTTTAAAACTTATTTACACGCATTTGGGTATTGGTTTCGACCATTCGTTTGTTATCGAATTGCAATAGACGTCAGGTCCTCCCACTAATACACCTCTGAGACAGATTAGACGACATCTTTGGCCTGAGTTGCCATTGCATTGCGGAAGACCGTTGTTATCTATCCAATACCCGTTTTGAGGAGCGGGCAGTTGAGGGCATTTTGGAGGCGCTTTAGTTGTGGTGGTTGTTGTGGTTTTCTCTTTGCATTCGGGCTTATCTTTAGACCACTTCCCACCCCTTAAACACTGACTAAATTGTTTTCCGTCTAATTCAAAGTCGTTATTACATATAAAAGTTAGAGCACAGCCCACAACAAATTTATTGCAGCACTGATTAAATACGATCCCATTCTTCAGCATTCGAATTGGTGGACAACTTTTCTGATTGTTAGTGGGAACGCACTTTGCTCTATACCCTCTCCAAACATTTAGACCACATCTTCTCAATGGTGAGCCTTGCAATCGATAACCAGGTTTACAACCAATCTTACACCATATGCCTGTCCTTCTTACCCCTCGACATTGACCTATTGAATCGCATTAAAAGTATTTTTCTGTTATAATATTCTGCAAAATTACCAGGAATTCCATTTTTTGGAAGTCTGTTCGCAATGGGTGGACACACAGCTCGACAATTGTCCAAAAGAATTGATATTAAAATAACTAAAAATTGAAATTCTCTGCAAAACATTTCTGTTTGAGTATTACTTCAACAGATTTATTACAAATATTTTTATACCTTTTTCTAAACGATAGAAATATTTATTTATTTTTCATTTTTATTGTTTAAATGAATATAAAATTTTATTAGAATTTTATACATAAATCAAGTAATTAAAGTCTTATGTATTTATTCAGTTGAGCTCAAAGGCAACCATTTTCTCACTCTCTTCTTCTTCTGTCTTCTCATTCAAGAGTTTTATCTCTTTTTTGCCAAAAATCGTCGAATTTCTCAATTTGTGGACAATTATTAAAATTATAAGAATCGCGACATAACTCACTTCAATCGTATAAATTATATTTGTATTTATCGGATCAGCTATGAGTTGAAAATTAACAATAATTAAACATAGAATTTGTTAGAATATATTGAATATAGCAATATAGCTCATATTATATTCTAATCAGATTAATTTAAATTCTGAATACAATTAATTATGAAATGAATTCTAATAAAAAAAACTACATTTATTTAATACACGCATACATTCTATGTTTATCTCCATTTAGATCTCATCAATTAGAAGTAGTTTTGAGGAATGTATGTATCTTATAGTTTCTTTCATATTTATCAAAATATGAGATTAGAATAAATGCATTTTAATCAACAATTTTCGCTCTAATTCTCTGCAAATTATTCACTGAAAATATTTTTTAAATCCAATGAAAACATTTTTTGAACCGGCATTAGATGTCACTTGAATTTCTCAAATATTGCAATTCCTTACTATAAAATAGGATTTAGAAAAGTAATCAATGAATATTATGGTACTTCTAAATTTTGTCAATAGCTTTTGCATCATCAGTAGTGAATGAGAAAGAGCTGATCAATAATTATAGACAACTCTTTGGCAAAATGATAATCGATTTGATTATATTACTCACAATTTTGCTGATAAATAATGAATGAAATCCATGGAATGCACAGAATAATAGTGAGGAATATAAACTGGATGTCCAGCGCCAGAGTTGCGTAAATTCCTGTTATGTGTGCCATTATTTTGTTGTAAACTATAATTATTTTCAATAATTGCATCCAATTATCGAAACAATTAATATCTAAACTCCACTCAAATGCCATAATTATTGTGATTATTGAGAGACAAACGCTTGATATCAATGAAATCATTTGAAACACTTTTGTCAAAGTGTTTAGACATTGGTTTGGCTTAAAACGTCTCACATTTGTGTGTCTGAAATAAAATAACACTTTTATTATAATTTAGTCATAATTTTGTTGAATTTGACTTTAGTTTCACTTTTGAAGGAAAAGATGAAAACCTTTAATAAAATATCAATTTATTGGAGAATAAGAAATATTTGATAAGTTTTCCGAATATTTGAGACAAACCTTGAATTTATGGACTTTTGAAGACTGAAATGAATGAATAGAGTATTAAAAACAATTGAAGATAAGTCCAAAACATGAATAATGACAAAGAAGTAGATATTCAACCAAAAGCTCAGAATATGTTTAAACGCATTGATTTGAGTAATAGATGTTCCGAAAACTACTTTTAGGATAATATTGAAATTTATCAAGCTAAAATGAAAAATAAAAGCAATGATAAACTTACTGAAATCATAAATATTGAATGTGAGCCACGCAAAATTGAAGATGATTGATGCCAAATAGGCCTTCCAATGGAATGTGTCGTTAGATAATGCAATTATAATAAATAATTGGGAGATTATCTTCAAATCTAAGCTCAATATCACAATTATGTCAATTACTGTCAGTTTATGACACTTCGGGTTTTTACAACTCGAGAGGAAACACTCCCGACTTATTTTAGGACAGAATATCTGACAAATGTTTTGCTTTAATTTATTTGATATAAAATAGAGTGAAAATTGAGTTATTATTACAATAATTGCAATTAAAACAAATAAATTGAGCGAAATTAGTGTAAATCGTGTGAAACATCTCTGAAATGCCATAACAACTGACGACTGAACGCATTCCGAGTGTTGAGAAGTGTCTCTACATTTGTTTCTTCAAAACTATTCAATTGTTTTGGTTATTAAAGAATATTTGATTCCTTTTATAACTCAAAACAACTTATTATTTGCTGACAAGTCTTACAACAAACTCTTCTTTGATTTCAGGGCTGACAAGAGGGGGTTCATATCAAATGTCAAAAAAACGAGAGTCTTAGCAAAATATAACCAAAATTTCAAGATAATTATCAAGAATTATGACTCAAAACAATGCAAAAATAAGAGATTTTCCCCTCTAATTAGATTCTTGTAGCGTGAAAATTGAACTAGATTAAAAGGAAATTTTCAAAACAAAAGTTTATTTGAATGTTTGCAAAATATAAACAAAAATCAAATTATTTTATAATTTATTATTTTTCTTCAATAAATCAAAACTTTATACAATTCTTCAATTTGTTTATAAGTCCTGGAATTGAATCCTGCAATAAATTGAGCCTAACATTGAAAATCAAGATGGTTTAGGCTATCAATATAAAAAGTCTATATTCTGATGATGAAAATGAGTGCAATTAATTCAGATTTAATTAATTAGAAATAATTGAAGTCAAGTGAGAGTTGAGTCAATTCTGTAATTGAAATGAATAGAAAACAATGAATGTCTTCGTATATAACCATTGAAATGATCGCTGAATAGGAATAAAACGACAAAAATTATAGTCAATAGTGAGTAATATAAGCCTTATATCTCCCAAAAGACAAATCCAGTCTTTGTATCCATTGTTTCCATTAACTCCTTTCACACCAGAGATGAGAAGAAGAAGAATATCCATCAATTGATTCAATATATTGATTGACAAAACAAAAGTAATTTTTAATCAAAACTCTGAGAAAAATAAATTTTCTTAGAATTTGTCTCAAATTAATAAACGATTTATAAATTATAAACAAATTATTTAATTTCAGTTCAAAAGTGCCTCTAATTTATTGTAGTCTCAGTTGTGAGTCAGAAATGAGTTGAATTAACGTCAAAATTAACGGATAATCAGATAAATGAGTGAAACTAATAATAATTAATTAAAGGCAAACATTGAGCTCTTCTTTCAATCCAATAATTTATAAGAAAATGACATTAATTTCAGATTTGCTTCAATTCTCCTCATAATACACGACTTGAGCTAATCCTGTCCTCAATTTATGTCCTTTTCAAGAGATAAGTCACATAAAACATATGGACTGACACTTGATAATTGAATATTAGTAGTATTAGCAATATTATCATCAATGTCATTTAACCTTATCTAAATTATATTTTAGAGCATGATTTTTTGAAAAATCATTTTTTAGATAAAAATTCAATTAAAAAGACATTAATTCAATCTCTGAAAAGTTTAAGCGGAAGTTATTTTAATCTAAAATTTTCTAAGACTATATTGGTTTCAATCGACGATACTTTGAGTTTTCGTGAGAACTCTTTTATTAAGTCTTCAGGAATTCCAAATAAATTACACAAAATTACAGAAAATTTTTCTAAAATATATCGAAAACTGATTTTCAGAGTGAATAACAAGAAAAAAAGTGTAGGACACCCGGTATTCCCAGGTGGTCTCCCTCCCAAGTACTAACCAGGCTCGACGCTGCTTAACTTCGGTGATCGAACGAGAACCGGTGCTTTCAGCGTGATATGGTCCTACACAAAAGCATTCATGAGTTTCTCCCTATTAATTCATTTATCAATTGTTATAATTAGAAAATCCTTCGACTTTGAGATAAAGTTAGCGCATGTTTTATCAGTATTTTCAACTTAAGAGATCAGAACAAAATGTACAGAGTGTGTACATTAAAATGTGTAGGACCATATCACGCTGAAAGCACCGGTTCTCGTTCGATCACCGAAGTTAAGCAGCGTCGAGCCTGGTTAGTACTTGGGAGGGAGACCACCTGGGAATACCGGGTGTCCTACACTTTTTACTTTTTTATTCCTTAAAATTTTCACTATTTCTTTACTTTTATTCTTATTTTACAAAATTTTGTGAATAAGTTAAAACTTATTTATATTTGAACTCAAAATTTCTAATGGAATGATAATAGTTTTAGTACTAGTGTTAGTGTTAGGGGTAGTTCTCATTCTTAAATGGTATGTTTCGAGATAACTGTAATGACGTTTCTTTGAGTTGGTTAACGGTTTGTCCACATTTGACAGAAAACATCTAAAAAAGTGCACAAAAATGTAGAATAAATGCAATAAAAGGACAGAAAAGAAGGGATTTTTAGATATTGTGTTGATTTCATTGAATTTATGTTCTGTCGAAATGACTTTCCATTTGATTGTCGACCACTTCTTTGGTGACAGTAGTGAACAGCAAATCACTTCATAATAAAAGAATTGCTTTCAAAGACAGACATTAATTGAAAGCGATTTCTAGCGATGAGTCAAATCCAAATGCTTACCACTTGTGACGAGTCATAGACAATGCGGGCCAACAGAAGCACAGGAAGGCATACCAGCCATTGCTCTGAAGAACGCCAAGAATCGCATTACAAATAGAATATTTGAAGATTGAAACCAAAGACAATATATTTATTTTGTCACAATTTTCTCACTCAGAATAACCAATGCTTTTGTTAAGAGATATTATTATGAATTCCTTCTCTATTGGGTCACAATATTGGACTCAGTCAGAGATGTCCAGTCAGAGTGAGGTCAATCAAAATATCAAAGGAGTTATCAGTTTAATTGACACCACTAACAGCTAATTAGAAATCCCAAAACCAAGTGTTGGTCTCAATAGGAATCAGAAAAACAATTATTCCAATTCTTTGACGATTCTTATGGTTTATGATCTTTTAGTTATCTTTAATGTCATTCTATGATTCGGACCTAACATTCATTTCTCTAATAAATCTTCTTTTTCATCTATTCTTAGGAATAAATTCTGATTTTTCTCTCATTTATTGCTTTTTGGAAAAATCTAATAAATAATGCCTTAAATTATGTCTAAAATTGTGATAAATGAATGCAATTATTAAAATTAGATTTCATTTCAACCTTTAATTGATATGCTTTTCATAAGACGTTTTTAATAATCAAAATCATGTTTTAAATGACTTCAAATAAATCATTCGTCGATTCTTTTCGTCACAAAAATTTAATTTAAAAAAAATTTTTGGATAAAATTCTTGGTATTTAATGAATAATTTATAATTCAAATAATAAGGAATAATCTTTAAATTCATTTAAGCTATTATAGATTAACTTTACACTCTTCACACAATCATTTAAAATCTTTGAAGAAAGTCATTCTTGAGTACAAATAGAAGTAAACATTATTGACCTAATAGTATATTGTAGTATATTCTACATTCGCTATACATTTGTAGTTCTTCTTCATGTTTTGTAATTAGCAGAGAATCGTTTGTTTTCAGAATTGGTCTTCACTTCAAACGAATGAATGGAAATAAAATAAGTGCTGAAACTCGAAAAACTAAATAAAACGAGAGTATATTTAGGGGTATATTCAAGGTATCCTTTGTCAGACAATTTTGAAAAGTTATCAAAATGTAATACACAAATAAATGAGCATGATAAATCAAATTGAAAAAATAATTTGTGATAATATCTTGTTTTGATATTCTGATAGACGACAATAAGGCTAAAAGTAGCTAAAAGTAGGAATTGTCACAATTGTTACAATGGTTATAATGGTAACAATGGTCAGAAGACATAAGGAATAACTTGACCACTGATGTCTTTAACGAACAAAGAGTTCAATAATTGAAACTTATTTTTGTTGAATTAAGTCTTGTTTTGTGAAATCACTTAACTTTCTCTTCATTTACGACAAGAAATTCACTTAAGTATAAGACTCTTAAAGAGAAAGACATTTGATTTGACGCTTTTGTTGTTTAGTCGGAAAACAAATTTCTTTACGAAACAACACATAAACACAACAAACAATTGCAGAGAATTATTACACAATTATTCTGAACAACAAAACAAAACTCATTTTTGGTTCAAATTAATTAACAAAAATCAAATTAATTACTTATTGTTCACAACTTTTGGAAATACTCTTCATATTTCTGAAGTGATAACAAAACTCCCAGTAATTCAAAATAAATTATGATTTTTAATGAGAGAAATAAAAATAAAGTTTTGATTCTTTAGAAAGTTTTTTAAAATCCTTTTTTGACATTAATTGCAATAAAATATTCATTTGTTTCGAAAACTCATTTCAAGTAATAAAATGAAAACAAAAAACAATTGAAATGAGTTTACGATAAAACCATAAAAAGAGTTGAGAATCCAATCGATGAAAAAGACAATTTCCATGTTTGTTGACCTGGAATATAGATAATGCTTTTGTTGTATAACATTCCAACAGTTCTTATAATTGTATCACGTACAAAATAGTACAAATAGTCATATGCAATACAATTTTATTGATTTATCAAGATGAGTTTCTCAGCGTTCAATCACGTTTATAACATTCAGAATCTGCAGATATAAGTTATTATTATTTGTTTTGCTTTTAATGTCAAAAGTTTTAATTAAATTCTTGAAAATCCAAAAACAAATTGCTTTCAAACAAAAGATATAATTCTTAAAACGAATTTAAGAAATAGTTATTATTCTCACATTTTATTTGAAGATCTTTTAAATAAATGTTCAAAACATTCAAATTTAAAAACTGATTAAAAACAGAGAAAAAGTTTTAATATTTATGAAGTTTTTTATATAAAAACAAAAATCATATTTAATATCGATTTTTGGGATATATTTGGTATTCAAAGACCGAATAAATTGAATACTCTTTTGGCCCAAAGACTGATATATTCCTCGAAATAATAATGACTACGAAAAGAGAAAATAATAGATGTTTTCATAGAATAAATACCAGAATATATTGTCATCTCATCTCATGTCAGAGTTGGAGTGGAGTGGAGTCATAAAAAGGCTAATAATAATTACTTTCGGCGAAACATAATTTTGTGCAAATAATCCACTCTTTTATCTTACTTTTAATGAACTTATATACAGACAGTACAGACAGACAGTAGTCTCACATATTTTGCTCAGAATAAGTCAATGGCTCTCAGAATAAAAAGAGTTTGCATTCAAATTAACGTAAATTGAGTTCTAGTGTTGGATCAGATTATTAAAAAAACAGAAGTATAACACAAATATTGAAATATCACATTTAAAATGAACAAAAAAAAGTCTAGGGCACCCGGTATTCCCAGGTGGTCTCCCTCCCAAGTACTAACCAGGCTCGACGCTGCTTAACTTCGGTGATCGAACGAGAACCGGTGCTTTCAGCGTGATATGGTCCTAGACATAAGTTACTGTACTAGCGAACAGTTTTAAGTTCTTGAAAATTCATTTATTTCTTACACAAATACCTTTGAAGTGATAACTCTAAAAGAATTTTGATTTTTATTCAAAATATGTTTTATTTGAATACAATTTGAACAAAAAAATTATAGAAAATAATAAATAAAATTATAATTAAATGAAAGAAATATTAAATAAAATCGATTTTTAAATTATATTTTTCATTAACTTATAGTCAAAAGAGTGAAGAACTCATCTCTAGAATCGTTTGACTTAAAATCGGATTACATTTCAATTGAATTCAAATGAAATACAAATTAATTTCAAAAACTTTTTGCTTAAAAGAGAGAAATAAATAAATACTCAAAGAATTCATTTAATATTTGATTTCGTTCTCTTCTTCTTTGACTTTTTGGGTGACGTCTCGAACACAACTTCTTCGATCTGTTGTTCTTCGATCTCATCCTTTCTCTTCCTCTTCGAGAAGCGACCCCTGAGGTCGTCGAGTGAAGAGCCGGACACCAGTTTGTGTTGAATTGTCTGAATCTTAGAACTGGAGATACCGTAGACTCCGGTCAAGAAGTTTTGACAGACCTGTACTTTCTTTCCCCTGACGTCAACAAAGTAGGTCCAACTGACGGTCTTATTGTGTCGGACCGGGTTCTGTACCGTACGCTTCGGTTCGTCAGCACTCATAAGTCCGGCCAAAAAGTAGTTCTGATTTGTTTTGGTTTTAATCGACCAAAACCTGAGATAAAAGAAGACAAAAAAAGACAAAGTGTCAGACAATTGAAAATTTTTTTGTATGGATGGACACACCTATTGAAACAGTCCTCCTGAACCTGTGGTGCAAATTTGTTAAAGCACTGCCTCTTAAGGCAGCATTTGGCCACAGGAGTCAGACCAGTTGATGGCGGAGTTGCGTAATCCGTGTCCTCTTCGTATTGGTGAATGTCATCGGCGGTGAGAATATCGGAATTGGCCGGAATTATCATAATTGTTGTGTTTGAGGGCAACTCAGTCACAGACATCTTTCACAATAAATTAGTTTTTGTCTTAAATTAATTGAAGAAAATTTGAATCAAAAGAAATAATTCTCTGTTTGTAATCAAATACAGTCTTTTATTTGAGAAAATAGTCGTCCATTTGTTTGAATGGAGTTATCATTGAAATGAAGTGAAACACAAAAACAGGTTAACTCTATAGAGAGTATGCGCTCATAGACTCCACTTTCAAACAACACATAAAACAAACAGTTATTTGACTTTCAATTCAATAAGTTTTACATTTATTTCAAATTAGACTAACTTTTTACCACTAAATTCCTTACACTAATGATCTGGATATTACTGAAAAATTATCAGTCAATTGAGTCAATTATTATCTAGCTTTTGATCTATAGTTTAGTCTTAACTTTAAAAATTTGCTAACTTTTATTCTTGCGAAGTAAGGAAAGGAGTTCTCTGATTCTTCTTTTTCATCTCATCTTTCCCTTTCCTTCTTATTAAGTTGATGACCAACATCTTTTCACTGATAATTTAACTTTGAATTTATTCCGGGTTCTGGAAATTATAAATAAATGGTTACTTTAATTAATTAAATAAATCAATTTTATTAACACTTTTATTATATTTAATCCAAAAAATGAACGAATCGTTAGAATTGATATTTGAATACTATTTTAGATTTTATGAGAAAATGTCAAAAATGAGATATAATTCTAAGAATATATTTATTTTGAGTCAATTATTAAACAAATTAATGGTTTGTTTGCAAAACTGATGGAAAACTTTCCGAAATAACGATTTCATTGAGAAATACTGTTTCCGTATTATTATCTGGTTTTATCTTTTTATGTGTCTTTAGTCTGACTGTTTCATCTGATCCAAGTGGACCGACTGTACTTTGGTGGTTGGCCTCCAATTGGAGACTTTCCTCTAATTTTCGTTTGACTGTGTGCTGATTAGCTCTTCGCTCTTTATCATACTTTCCTCTCTGGTCTTCGAGAGGATCGCCATTAACTAACTTTGTCTGAAGGACTCGAAGTCTTTTGTCAGAAACGCCATAAACGGCCAAAAAGAAACCCTTACAGACTTGCACTTTACGACCTCTGATGTCTACCCAATACTTCCAACTCAGAGTTTTATTCTTTTTGATGGGACGACTGGTCACTTGGACGGGTGTCTGCGCAGCCATAAGACCCACTAAATAGTAGTTTTGTTTGGCGTAGTCTCCAATTCTCCAAAAACTAAACAAAAAAAACAAATTTTCACTCAAAATAACAGATTCAGAGTCAAGAGATAATACTTATTGAAGAGTTCATTCTGTGTGAGCGGTAAAACCCTTTCATAACATTGTTTCTTAAGACAACATTTGGTCACTGGAGTCAAGTATGTACTCTTCCCTGAGTTATCTTCGGTGGAAGTGTTGCCAAATTCATTTGGAAACTCAATTAATTCATTTATTTGTGTCATATTTATGTCATAACCACTAAATTCTCGGATTTTATTTAAGAAATTCTGTAAATTCAGAGAAAACAAATGGTTAGTCCATAGTTAGGCCATTTTGAATACACTTCTCAACCAGTAATGGGCGTAAAACCCATTTGAATGCATGCGTCGATTAAAGGGCGTAACTATTGCTGACATCACTTTAACGGCGAGTCTTTTACTCTTTATCTTCAAATCAATTGTCTTTCAAATGATTGTCTAATTTCTTATCAAAATTATGATTGAAATGAATAAGAGTTAAATCCAAACATTAGATTTGAAGGCATTAACTTTTCATCAAATTATATCCTTATTATTGATATCATTTGGGAGCAGCTATTATAGCCTGAGTCCAATAATAAGACAATATTTAGAGTTTTAACAATAATTTCTTATTTAATGATTAAAAATCTTATTATAAATGTTTTACATTAGAAATGATTTATCGATTTATTGATAAAATATACACTTTTTTAAAAATAATGGATAATAAGTGTTAACAGTGTTTAGTGTTAACACATTTTAACGCAAATATAAATTGTTTTCAAAAAAAGAAGAAAAAATAAATCAATTTTTGCGTTCATTTGATTCACTTTCTGTTGAGAGCCGTCCTCTTCGCGAGCCATGAGTTGTATCGATTGAACGCCACTTGAATTTGATTCAAGAGATGAGACGTAAGCTAAACAACAGTCAAATAATTGTCAGTAAAAGTGTCGACAAAAAGACAACTCTTGTGTCAAACAATACATACGTCTGTCGTATGATATTCTCGACTGAGTTTCTCGTGAAAGGGCTGTATCTTCACGTATTGGAACCGCTCTAAAGTATTCCTCATTTGGTGCAACTTTTCCTCGATCTGAGGGGTCGTCACCGGAAAACATGACCAGAAGTGACGCAACAATTCATTCAAAGCAAAGGTTAGATTCTTGAGCTCTTTCTGAACGTCAAGCGGTACTTCGTCTCTAAGGTTTGATGTGTGCGATGTCTTCATGAGAGCACCGCCAGGAGATAACTCACTTAAGGCAGAGATAGCGGCCGACGAGTTCAGGGCGTTCTGACAGCGCGGCCTCCAATTGTTCACCAAATCATTCATTTGGTAATACGAGTGAAACGTATTATTGTCTGAATTATTGTGATTATTGTCATTACTATAGGAATAGCTATTATTATAGATATCACAGTCTTCGCCATTAGGTATGGGACCCGACAGATAGCGGTCGCTATTAGTTATGTTAAGGACTGGAATCTTAACGCTTTGACTATTGCTGTCCTCGAGGTCTTCCATTTGAGTCATCTCTTCGAGTCTCGACTTTTTGATGCGTTCCCTCTCCTGTTGGGCCGCAATCAGTTCGTTGTCGTCTATAACTGGAGTTAATGTTGTCGTTAGCGGCGGGTTATGCGATGTCTTCGCCTTTTTTGTACTAATATTGCCGTTAAGTACAGGCGGAGGGTTTCCATTGACTTCATTGGCTTTGTTTCGGTTAAGACATGCGTCCAAAACCATAATCGAGTGGTGATTAAAGCGCTTAATCAGCGCCTGATTTGAGTTCGACAATGAGTTGAGTGAATCGTTTTTACTTTTGTCGGTTTCATCGATAGTCTCTCCACTCGGAGCCACTCTATCATCCATTGAAGATAAGTCAACAAATGGATCGATAATACCTCTTCGAAGAGCTCTGTCGATGTCATTCTTGGAACAGTCGACGAAGAAGTCTTTATTAGTAGTACTGCGGTCTCTATGAAAGTAATGCGACTGAAAGAATCGCTGCCAGAAGTCCTGTTCCGATACTTTGTGGGGAACGCTCTCGAAATGCTTGCGTTTGACCGCCGGATATGTATTGAAAATGGCTTCGATTATCTCTTTAGTGATGTTATACTTAATTCCATTACATCCGTCGACCTGTGGCTGAATATCAGCTAAAAAGGCCGCCGAAACTCCTATTGACTGACCGTTTATATCAACTTTTTCTGTGAACACAACGAAAGAGCGGTCAAAACATTTGCATTTTGTTTACAATTTGTTTCAAATAATATCTAAAATCTAATCAAAAACTTTTTGTCAAATAATTTGATAACAAAAAGTATTTACAAATCAATTGAAAGCAAAACAAAACCTATTTATCTAATTATCTAAATATTCGTACAAATGGTGCGAAAGTAACAAAATGTGTGCAAACCTTTGGACTCAAGTCGTTTGTTGGCCGCATAATTGGCCCAAAACTCTTCGGCAGTAATTATTTCAGAGGTAACCAACTCTTTATATAACCGGAAGAGCTCCGGGTCTTCGCTAAGTATTCGACTCTTCTCTTCGATTTCTTTGGAAAGTTTTCTCTTGAATTTCGGTAATAAGTTTTGTAAGAGTTCTTTGACTTCATTCCTATCGTTGAGTTGACTCTGAGTTCCGTTTGGATTAACAAAATGAAAAGTATCGGAACCGTTATCTAAGACTATTTGCAATTGGATTTTAGGCTTTCCTTCCGGTGATATCTTTTGCGTTTTGATGTCCGCGTATTTGTGGGAAATAGTGAAGGAGTCCTTCCCGTTAGGCATCCACGCGATCCGTTCGGCCATCATATAAAGGGTTCCGTCGTTTTTCTTAACCCTTACGTGATCTAACATTTTGAGGACGTCTTCCGAAGAAGTCGTCATTTTATTGCCAATTATTTATCACCTGTTTTGAGGACAAAATGACATTCATTTAATAAATATCTAAATATTCACTAAATATTAGACTCTTTTAACAGGAATTCAATGAATGGAAAAAAGTTTTTATTAATTGAATAAAAAATTAATAAAATTTTGACAAAAGATAACAAAAATTATAATAAAATCAAACAAAAGACTAATTGAAGACTATTTGTGAGTTTCATCTGAAAAAAGGTACAAAAATATGAGAAAACAATGAATTTATGAAAAAAATTAATATTAATTAAGTTTTTAACGATTCTATGAGTGATTGTATGAAATGATAAGTTGTAGGAAAGCATAGCATTGACTGTATTTTGAGTTTTAGTTAGCGTTAGAGTCAGTATTAGTGCGAAACTCACCCAACAGTTCAATACGTTTTTGACGAACCGATTATTCAATTTATTTAAATTTAGTCCAAATTAACACAAATTATGGCCAAAACGGCACTCATTTTGATGGCTGACTACTAGTCAGAGGTTTTAGTGATGAATCTGATGTCAATTATCTGTTAGTTGTTCGGCAATAATGGTTTAACCGATGCCTGCGATGACAATCGATTGTCGGTCAGCCATAAGACAGTGTTTGACTGCTTTGACTGCACTCATACACAGTATGGCGTAATTGCTATACATTTTGTATTCCATTCAATGAGTATTGCATTGAAAATATAGAGAATAGTGTAGACCCTATTCCAAAAGGATCTCCTATCGGGACTGAACATTACGATTCGGAGGGAGCAATGCTTTTACATGACTGCCAGGGGTAACCAATAAACAACCAATCACATACAACTACACAATATACAGCCTAACACCACATACACGATCCATATTTTATATTTTAGTTACCTTGATACTTTTTAAAACATATTCCATCTCAAAAAAGTCTAATTTTGCAATTATTGATAAAAATTTATAAGAATCTCAATATTTTATTATAAATATCTTGTTATTTGAATAGTATTTATTGGTGTGTTGGGTCATATTCTGGTCGATGGAAGGGCTGGAAGTTTTGCTATATTGCCAACTATGACATCCAACGACATAAAAAAGAGATAAATTATTGTTTTATTTCTAAATTTACTCATTTGTATCACATATTTAAAATTAAATTTAAATTGATCTAGTCAACTTATTCTATTAAAAATTACATATTCGGAATCCTCGATATTCAGAGAATCGTTTGGAACAAACATTTTATTCCCTTCTTTTCATAAATTAAGAATAAATTGAGATTTTCTTGGGTGACTCAAATTAAGATTTTGAACCTTTGTTAATTAATTAGTTAAAAATACAATTAGAAATCAACACTTAATCAATGATTTTATTGAAACCTGAATGAAACAATTATTTTGGCCTAAATTTAATTGCAATTATCATGTTTAATTTTCATTTTTATTGATTTTGTCGAGTATTTTGCAGTCACTATAGTAATGCTCTTTTGTTTGGGTTTCGGGAAATTACAATAAATTAATTGGTTTTGTCGTAGACTTGAAGACAATAAAGACATGACTTTTGGCAAAGAATTTTGATTTTTAAATGCAATTCAATTAAATTAATTGTAATTTCCCTTTAATTTTAAAAACTATAATAACGTCAGCAAATAATTTATGACTTTTAGTCCCCTTTTTGTTTGACTCCAATTGAAAATCAATAGTAAACTGATTGAGCAAAGAGTAGCGTCATTAATGTCACACATATTATGTCATCCGATGTATCCATGGATTGAATAAATGATTATTGTTTTGATTTATAAGAAAATTGTGAATCAAATGCGGAAATAATGGAAATCAATACCGAAATAGCGTTAAATGCAATAAAAAATAGTTTTATTAATTATAAAAACTTTGTTAAACAAAATCCTTTGATTGCATCCGAGTTAGAGTCGGGTTTGCGATGGATTTCATACTTAATTACAGGTATTTTTTTAGCCAAAACTTCACTGAAAACCATATTTTGATTCTTTGATTGTCTTAATCTTTAGCCACAAAACTAAACAATTCTCACATAATCTCTGAATTATTGTATTCGTGTTCTTCGTTATTGTCTTTATTTAATGACACCATTCTTAGGAAGTCGTATAATATAAAGATAAATGTCGTAAGTATTTCCTCCGGTTTTTTCTCTTCGTTTTTATTAATCTCTTATTTATTGTTAAGAATTCAATCGTTGAAAATCTTCAGTTAGTCTTAACATTCATTGAATACATTCAAGTCTTCTCTGAGTTCACCGCATATCGAGTGTACGGAGAGGTCGGCAAATGGGTTGTCGTTACTGTCATTCAGATAACTAAGTAATTATCACTAAATGATTGTCTTATTTATTGATTAAAACTTTGATTTGTTTATCAATAGAGTTGTGATTCGATTAATACTTCTCCTGAAGTATTCACAGGGCCTTCAAAAGCATACATTAGTGTCGCCTTTGGATCGTTCAAGAGATTTGAGTCTTCAGAGTTCATCGCCGGACACTTTTAATGGTTTGAACGTCTCCTCCCCTGAAGAAGAGATTGAATTATCAACTTTTAAACTTAAAAGAACGGGTCGTGTCCTCCGAACCATAGAGAACGCACCTCCGCGTCCGCAGAGGACATGGCTCTCACCTCAAGACAACTTTCAAATTAAACAAATATTAGATAAACAAAAACGAACAGCACTTCCATCAGATTTGTCTGACTTACAACTGATTGGAGAAGTATTGCATATTATCCAACCCGTGGCTCACTTGACGGCTATCGCAGGTTTTGGCGTCAATTCCTGGACACCATATTTGTTATCTTTAGGTCTGGACGTGACTTCTTTGCGTCTATTGAGTGATCCGCCGACAAAACTATGGAATTTCAACGAAAGAATAGAATTGAGTAAAAGATCGTTCTCTTTGCTCTTGTATTTGTTGAGATCACCCTTTTATGACAATTACACAAAACAGAAGATACTTTCAATTATGAGATTCATGTCAGACCACATTCCGCTCTTCGGACGTCTTATTCGACCACTTATTGAATATCTTCCCGAATGGCAGAAGACTTACTTCTATGTATGGAATGTCTGATGAATTTGATTCTTGTTTTTCAATCAATTGATTTATAAATTATTTTTTGAGACAAATATTTGTTATAAATATTTATTTGAATATTAATTATGTATTTCTATTAATAATGGGTTTTATTAATAAATTATTTTTATATTTTCATTAAATTTGTTTTCATTTTTGAGTGAAATACCGATAAATGTGTTAATGGAATACGAAATTAGATTTGGATTAAAAATTGAAGACTTTTTCCAATTTTAGGTCAAATTTTTGGTGATTTTTATGCTTTTATTTGTCTTTTTTTCTCATATTTTGTCTTAAATTGAAAGTTGTTTTGTCTAAACCCGGAAATATGTTGACCCAAGTGCTGACCCAAATACATAACCTAAACCTAGACCTCTGAATCAGATACCGGCGCTATCTTTGAATTTCTATTTTTATGGGTTAATCCTTTCAGAGAAAAAGGAATAAAAGGAATGGATTTACTCTTAAATTTTCATTCAATCGATTCTCGAATAATAGAAAACAATTCAAAGTTTTTATTATCTTTTTGTCAAAAGTTTGAGAAAATGTTGAAAATGTTTGTAAGTATTCCTCAAAAGTCTTCAATTTATTTGATTTTATTGAAATTAATATCTCTTTTCTGTCAGTTTATTCCTCTAATGTTTTTAGTCATCCAATCAATTGACGCCACTTTTCCCGAACTTCCGGACGTCAATTCATTTTTGCCGACTGTCCTCGAAATGATTCCAATCAATGGTCAACTCAGAGTGGATGACCAGATATTCAACTTCGGATCTCCAACTCCAAGCAGTGATATTACACCTGAAGAAGAGACAAGAGTGGATCCGCCTCAAATAGATTCGCTTCAGACACCTAATAATGTACCGCAAATTCCTGACTTCCAGTCGCGAACAACTGATAGCGTTGCGGCACCGCCTTCTTCTATACCATCATTTTTGTTATCATCATCTGATCGATCATCTCTGCCATCCTCTATCCCATCAACTCTGCCATCATCTGTTCCATCATCTGTTCCGTCATCTGTTCCGTCATCTCTTCCGTCATCTCTTCCATCAACTCTTCCATCATCTATTCCTTCTTTCCCGTCTTCATTGCCTTCATCAGTGCCACCATCTGAATCGTTATTTGCCCGATCGTCTGTCCCCTCTTCTGTGCCGTCAACACTGCCATCGCTCACGAATATTGGTTTTCCAGATCTAAATAATAGTCCGCAAACACCAAACTTCGAGTCAAGAAATACTGAAAATCTTGTGCCGCAGTCAGCACTTCCTCCACAATCGAACAGCAGTTTTGGACTTTTAAATAACGAACTGATTAGTGAACAAAATCTCAATTCAGGAAAAGAATTTGGAGCTCAAGAAGATCTACCGGAACCACTCGATCAGATTAAACTCATGAGGGAATGGCCTTCTCTTCAAAGTCAGGGCACATTCGGAGAGCAAAGTCCAAAGCCTGTGGATTCAGTTCCAAGATTTGTACTTCTTTCCAGAAATTCGCAAAACTCTGGTTCGCAGTCATCCCCTCCTCTTTTCAGCCCTCCATTCCTCTCCGCTCTAACCAATAATAACTAATTAAGTAAATCATAATTTAAATAAAAATATATGTATTATAAATATATGGAATGTCTGTAATCGGATACAATCATAAATAAAAGTCTATTAAAAACCATGAAAACCATGAATCAGATCATTTAAGATAAAATTTCGTCACTTTTTATTCACTGTTTTTGTATTGAAAGAGAGGTGTCGTTGAAGTCGTCAACAGTTTATTGAAATAAGAGTTCAGTTGAACTGAAAGGCAGACAACGACTCAATGCTTGGATTCAATCAAATCAAACGATTATTTGGTTTTTGATTAATTTAATCGTCATTTAAATTATGTCATAAACCGGAGATTGCATTCATCGACAAATAATACTATAAAATCTTAAGACAAATCAATAAATACACAAAATATTAAAGGTTTTTATTCAAAAAAAACTCTGAAATGTTTGAACTATTGATGAATTTTAATGCCATTTGAAAGACAATAAACACATCAAAACATGTGTTTTATTTGTGGCAAAAACTATTGAAATAATTGACTCATTTGTCTGTTTTTGTTTGATATCTTGTGCAGTGATATCTATCTAAAGAGATGGACGGATGGGGTGACCAATCGGCAAATGCATCGTTTGGGTCATTCAACAACTCATTCGGCGCCAATACATCGCATAATAACACAAACAGTGGGGGGACCGGCGGTGGTCTACCTTTTGTTCAGGTGAACGCACAGCTCGAAATCAAGGGTTTGAACGCTGAAGTAGAAGTAAACGCTATTAGAGCCCGATTTGGAAGATATGGAAGAATTTCTCGAATTGTTTTGGATCACAGTATGTGTTGACCGGTTCCCAGACTTTAAGTCAGTTGTATTAAGAAAAGTCCGGTTCTCTTATTGATAGGGTTTGGAGAAACAAAAGCTTTTTGTTATTTGGATTACGAGGAAGAACTCAGTTGTGATCACGCGATCCGACTCGAAAACGGTAAAAAAATCGATGGAAGGACTATAACTGTCCAGAAAAAGAACAACGATTCCGTTGACTCAGACGTGAGATAATTGTCTTAACAGAAACTTAAGTTATTTCTAACCATTCGTTTGATTTTGTTCCCAAAGAGAGGCCGAAAGCGTCAAAAAACTGATGGCGGAGGCGGCGGTTGGGGTAATGACGCAAATTCTTCATCTAATTGGGGCTCAAATAATGATACCGGAGGTGACAACAATTGGGGCGACACTAATGGAAGGAGTAGTAGCGGAGGGGGACGAGGAGGTGGCAGCGGTTGTCGTAATTGTGGAGAAGACGGACACTTTGCCAGAGAATGTCCTAAAGGTGGAAGCGGTGGACGGGGAAGGGGTGGTGGCAGAGGAGGAGGAGGCAGGAGTTGCTTCAATTGTGGAGATGAGGGACATATGTCTCGTGAGTGCCCAAAACCAAAGAGTGATCGGGGAGGACGGGGCGGAAGAGGGTTTGTATTATTCAATGTTTCAAATCATAAGAATCAATTAAAAAGTGATGAGAAGAAGTGCTGTTCAATACATCCAACAGTTTGTTTGCAAACTAATGAGGAGTCAGCACAGGGGCCATCTGATTATGATTAGACCCCTTTTCTTATTTCTATTGAAAGCAATTGTTTTCAAAAAATTCAATATTTTTTGTTATTTTTAAAAAACAGTGGACGCGGAGGTCGTGGCGGTGGACGCGGCGGTGGCTCAAGTTGGGGCGATTCCGGTGGGGGTTCCTCCGCCTGGGGCGACGATAATAATGCTTCTTCTGCCGGAGGGGGAGGGGGAGACTGGGGAACTACTGATTGGGGCGCATCTGACAATAAAAGTGCTGCTAAACCTGCTTCCGATGATTGGGGCACTTCTACTACCACTCCAGCAAAGAGTTCGACGACAGCTGATGATGACTGGGGCTCTACAGAAGCCCCTCCACCAAAAACTGAAATAGATTGGGGTTCTATTCTCGGCAGTACTGATAATTCCACTCAACCCAAAAAGGAAGAGCCGTCGTTTGGAGCCTCTGGCAGTTCCACTACAGCAGCCAAACAAGAAGATGATGGCGACGGCTGGAACTGAATTCAGTTACTCTATTTCAGTGCTCAGAACAATACATTTATACAATATATTCAACAAATTATCAGAAAATATGAGAAAATATTTTGAATGTAAATAATCGCCGAATTTGTGACCAAAAAAAAGCTATGAATCGATGAATGGCTTAAGTCTTCACAAATATCTTATCATTTGTTTCATTCGAATCAATTATTTCTATTCTTTTCATTCCATAAAAACAATCATTAATTTTAATGTTTAGTTGTTTTTCATTTGAAATAATTTTTTAATTCAACCATTAATTCATATAATTTTGAGTTTAGGCTTAAAATTATTATCCAAATAATCATTGAATTCATTTGACTTCTCCTCGATTACTATCGATTACTAATAACAACTAAGTTTCTGAAAGCCTTTTGAATACCATTTTCTAAAATTTTCCCAAAAATTGACTTTTATTTCAGTTTTTGAAATTAAATATAAAATTAATTTGTTTTTCAATTTTTCATTAAATTATTATTATTTGAATCGAATCTCATTTTAGACTAAATTTAAACAATTTTTTCGCAAACTATTGAATAAAACAAATTCAAAGTCAAACAAATGAATTCAGTGCTGAAGAACTGATGGAAATGAGAAATTGAGATCAGATATGAACGGAACGCCTACTAATGATAGGCTATTATTGAAATTGAATTCGATGTTTCAAAACATCAAAGAAGTGATAAAATTCTGGAATAAATTTATGTCGAAATGATTTTTAAATTGTTTTGAAGAACTGATTTTAATATCAATTCAATTGTATTAATGGAAAAGAGAGACAAATAACTGATTGAGACGTAAGTTCACGAATCAGACCCATAATGAGATGGTATGACGTGAAGACACACGTAATCCAGGAAATTG
The DNA here is from genome assembly GCA_034699985.1 of Minunthozetes semirufus. Classification (NCBI taxonomy): domain Eukaryota; kingdom Metazoa; phylum Arthropoda; class Arachnida; order Sarcoptiformes; family Punctoribatidae; genus Minunthozetes; species Minunthozetes semirufus. The sequence continues at coordinate 57,281 of JAQIXD010000027.1, forward strand.
CGAATACTTAAGACTGTTTACAATTTGTCTCAAAAAGTAATTAAATGAATGCGTTTTTTGTCTGAAGACACAAAATAATTATAATAAAACGAATGACGAGATATTAACAGTTATGAGATATAACCACAACTTATCTCCTGAAGAGATAAACATTAAAAAATATATCCATTAATCAATTCAAAGGAAAACAAACGATTTATCATTAATTTATGTCAAATATTTAGTGCCATACTATTGATGAAATGGAGAAGTTGGGGAAACCCTAATTATCTTCATTATCCGTTGTTTTTCCCGGATTCTCAGTAAAACATTTTTTGCGAATTCTTTTATTTGTTTTGAGAAAAGATTTTATAAGAAATACTTTTTGTATTTTTAAATGTTTTGATAAAATGGGAACTTATATGACCTTTGAGTCACATATTGCAAAAAAACGAGTAATTTAATTAAGACTTCAATTGTGTTCAATTGATGGCCATAACAGTTATCATTACTATAAATGAATTGTCTGACCGACTCTTCGAAGGATATCTGCAATGAATTAAGAATTACGATAACAAAGACCAGACCTGACATTCAATGTCGTAAATAAGCGAATATTTTTTCATTTGTCTCATAAGAGATGAGACTATTGTTCACAAAACTAATCACTATTTAAGACTATCTGATGAGACAATTATTAGTCAATTACTGTTTTCTTAATCAAATTTAGAGAATATATTGGAAAAGCCATGAATTTAATTGAGAATTATGTTCTGTTTGCAAAATTAGCCCATTTGTCCCTATTTCCATGATATACCCATGATATGTCCAACATAATGTCCATTGTATGCCCATTGTATGCCCATGACCATCTTGATATTGAGCCAAAACTTTTCCAGAAATAATAAACTTTTTGTTTATTAGTTTTTCTTTTTTATCTCTTTTCAATCAAAACTTTTTCATAAAATCTTTGATTTGAAAAAAAGATTTTTTGATTAAATTATTGCGAAATTTATATGAATTCTCATTCAATAACTATTTTGAAGTAAACTTTGATTTAAATTAGTTTTTGTGGTGACTTTCATATCATTTGACATCAAACTCTTAACTTTAGAGTTAGGGATGAGGAGGGAAACAGCAAAAACATTTTCAGGTTTGGGAGCAACCGATCGCCACTAATCAGACTTGCTTTTGATTGCCTGAAGGCAATGGAATTTTCAGCTATTCTGAGCTCACAATCAATCAAATACACAAATAGGAGTATATTTAGCACAAGTCCTATAAAACTGAACTTCATTTTTAACAAAAAGGAATTCATTAATTAATTACTCGATTAATAGTCAATGAATATAAAAATTATATTTGATTTCAAAAACGGAAGGACTTCTAGTTTTTCCCAAATATTTCATAAACAGACTAATTATGGCATAGATTTAGAGCTCAATAAAAGTAAGGAAGAGTTAAATGATTTCTATTTTGATTAATTAAATCTTTAATTATATCCAAACAAAAACCGTTTGCGAGTCTTCTTTAGGAATCGAGTGACTAATCAAAAGAATCCAATTAAACATTAGATCAAAAAGAAAGTGAAGATAAAGTTAAGTATTACCTATCGATTGGTACCAATGTTTTACTTCGAGCAAAAATCCCTTTA
>JAQIXD010000028.1:0-58118 GCA_034699985.1 Minunthozetes semirufus
GTAATACTATTAGTCAATAATACAGTAGAATATATATTATGAACTATACTTCATGTAATGGAAGTTCAGTTCTTACACATATCTTTGAGAGAACGTATCCAATATATGATTTCAAACATAATAACACGGGTCAGGTCGATGTCTATGACAATCCCAGTGCACCCATTCATATAGTTTCCGGCGCTGCTGTGAGTCTAAGATTTTTGCAAATAAAGTCATTTTTCAAATAAAAATCAATTTATTCAAAGGGAACGACCGATAGGCCATCACTCAATGGTGTGCCTGATTGGGTGGCCTTCTATTCAAAAGACTGGGGCTTTACTCGATTGAACGTTCAGAACAAAACCCATGTTTTTATCGAACAGTTTTCCGCAGAAAATGTAATTTTTATTCAATTTATTATTCACTGAATATATTGTATGTAATCTAAAAACTCATTGAAAACCATTACTTTCATTGTTTTCAGAGTAAAGTTGTCGACAGTTTTCTCATCAGAAAAGACAGACATCAGAGTAAAAGTTGACTATAAATAAGAAGAAGAAAATCCATTTGAATATTCATCTCATTTGAAGACATCTTATTTCACATCATTTTCTATCGAAGTCTAAAAGCATTTTAATGTAAAATAAATGATAGCTTTCAGTGATTTTCAATAAAAACCAAAAATCGATTTCAATCCAAATATTTATTATTCAATCTTTATTATCATGAGAAGTCGTAAAATTTCTCAATATTGAACAAGTCTAATATGCCAAGGGATTATTGCAGCATTATTGCAGCATGGTGAAATTAATATTTATTCACAAAAAGTGGGTTTACATGCAATTCAATACATGAATTCGATGGAAGTCATTATTAATATTATATATGTATACATTACCATGATGATTTTATCCTTTTATTCTAAAACGAACATGCATATAAATTTAAGAAAGCACAAGTTAAGAAATATGAAAAATGAATTTATTCTGATCCTTTCATTTACATTTAATACCAAACAAACTCTATTGTATTCCAAAATACTGTTTGCAAAACTCAAATTCACTATAATTTGTGTCTTAATTATCCTAATTATCATAATTATCCTGTTCCTTCTCCAAGACTGTCTCCATTTGAACAACAGTCTCATCACATTTGTTTTTGAGCTGATCCGAGTCCTCCATTGGATTTTCATAGTTATTATTATTGACGTAAAATCTTTCGGCATTTGTTGTTGTAATCGAAGACCTGGCGCTGGTATTACTCACTTCATCTGCTCGTTGGAAGGTAAACAAATTAAAAATTGAACATGTTTAAACAGCAACATTTGAATCTCTTTGAATTAAAAATGAATGATTGCCAACGAGGGAAACAAATGAAAGGCAAAGACTTGTCCATAAAAAATTACACTAGAAGTTCAATATTGATACTGGTTGGCACAATTTCGGCACCAGAACTAAGCTTGAATTTAAAAATTTCACAACGAATATGTCAATAAATACAAAAAATAATCTTGCTTTTTCTGTTCAATGTTTGCCCCGTTGGTCATCAGAATGCTGTTAAAACTTGTATTTTTAGATTTAATATGAATTAAACGAATTGAATGATGAATAATGAACAGACCTATGCTGTTAAAGCAGGAGTTTTCAGTGTTGATGCTATGCCGGGGTATCATTAGTTGACACCTCGATTCTGAGCTCTCGATGGTCTTCCACTTGCAGTTTTGGTCCAATTTATTTTGTGATGAATACGTGACCTTCAAGTCAAATGTGTTTAAAGATGGCGACAAAGAGGGCGTATAAAATGGAAATAATATTAGACACCATTCAGATTGGATCAACATTTGCTAGGTGAAAATGATAAGAGTGCTCAGAGTAAGGCTAATGCATAAACAATCCAATCAATTATAGGGCAAACAATTTCTAAAAAGCCATAAAACAAGATTTAATATCAGATTAAAAACAGTATTAAATTTCTACTAAAAGCATCTAGCAAAAAATCAAACATTGTTTTCAGTTAAATTAGGTAAAATGAAAGGTCTACGAGTAATTTGATTAAAAAAGAGTCTTTTTATTTAATTTTACTTATAATTAGTTTTTAATAAATTTCAAAATAGTTTCAAAATAGTGGATGTTTTTCAGTAAAGCTTTTTAGAAAATGACATAAAATTAGAGCATTTATTCAAACATACTTTGAATTTATTCCTCCGGGGATTCCTGTAATCGTATTCCGCAGTTCCCCGACCCTCACTGTACTCTTGGTATTGCGACAATACACAGAGGATCGAATAAATCTAAGAAATGAAAAATAATTAAATTCAATCTTGTCTAAATTTGATTAAACGTTAATAAAATATTAAACGAATTCTCTTAGGAATCTACAGTTAAAGTTCGGAATTATGAACAAGTTATTAATAATTTAGAGCAAAATTACATAATATTACGTATAACTTAAAGAACTAGATCACATCAATTTTGATTTTCCTTAGAATTTCTGTTAATCTTCAGATTTAGGGAAATCATTGCCATTATGTTTGGCTCAAACATTGAATAACGAAACTAATTCTCATTCAAATATAAGCTTGATAAATTTAATGTAAATCTCATTATTGAACAATTATGAACTAAATTCTAGATGATTTGTTAAGCTATTGTATTTAATCCTGACTAAATTGAATGAAATTCACCATTTTTATTAGGTAATATTCCTGGTACAACTGAAATGTAACATGGTAAAAGGAAAAAGAATTGTCACTTTATTCGAGACTTACATTAAATAATACGATTAAGATATCGATCGCATATATTGTCGACGTTTCATCTTCTTCACGAGGTTTGGTCCTCTCTTGTTCTTCATTATTAATTTCTCTCTTTTGGAAATTATAAGAATATTTTCACAAAAGGATTACATTTCATTTCATATAGAATTAGGTAATTATTGTCTCAGCTAACAGTTTATTCAACTAATTCTTGGTAATTCATCAAAATTCAATCATTTAATAATAAATATAGAGGTAAAACTGTGAGATCGCTAAAAATATATTTTAATTGATTGCTCGGGTAATAGAGTTTATGGGTATTAATCAGATTATTGTTGAGCGACAGAATGTGACACATATTTATTAAGATCAAACTTTGTTAATAATTAATGAATCAAAAATGCATTTAATATTAGACTTAATTCTCAAATGAATTGAGTCAAACATTGATTATAAGTCCAGTATTTAGATATAAACCCCGGGATTAGAAGTGTATTTAAATCAGGGATGGATAAGGTTTAACCCGGTTTACAGCAAGCTAGATCTTCGCTTGACTTTCTTCATTACTCGTAGTTTAAAAAATGCCTCTCCCTGTTTGGCCATTCCTGGTTTAAATGCAAAACTAATGTTAATTTAGTGACAAATTCAGCTGCGATTTGAAACATAGAAATGGTTTTTGGTTTTAATCAAATGAAAAGTACTCCGTATTCAAGAAATCTGAATATTTTTGATGAATAACCCGAACGTAAAATAACTTGATTTCACTCCTCAGCTGTTTTACTCTTTTTCTTACAAATTCAATGAATCTGTTTTTCAACAGTTATGACATCTTTTTCTCAAAGACTTTAATTTGATATCAAGTATTTCACAGAAAAATATTTATTTTAATACATTTTTTGCATATAATTTATGACTCTTTTTCTGTAAAATAGTTTTCAAACATTTTTTTATTAGAAAAAACCCAAAATTTAGGTCAGAATAAGAAAAGTTTAATAAATGAGTTAAACATTAAAAATATTCAAAATTCAATTAATCGCAACTAAGATAATCTTGAAATGAGAATAATATAAAGAATAATTGCTGTCTGAGTTTGCAATGAATCAAATTATTATTACAATGAAGAAGAAGAGCACAAAATGAATTAGTTTAGGCTTAACATGAATTTAATGAATTCTTTTTCTTGTTTATTGAAAACCAGTTATTCTTTAATTCTTTATGAAAATCCATTATTTAATTCATTTGTTGTTTGAATTTAATTAAAAACTTTTGCATTAAATGAAAAGTCCAGACAATGTAAACGTATTTCAATGATAAGTAAAACATTTAGTATTAAAATAACTTCATTATTAGATTATTTATTATTAGACAAGAATTATAAGATCAGAATTATAGTGAAACATTAATTTTATGAAATTAAAGCAGAATTCAGCTTGATTTAAGCTTAACCAGATTTATTTTTGGAATTATTCAGTTTAATGCGGAAAATATAGGTTTTCTATGAAAATATATTTGAATGAAAATTGAAGCACTCAATCATCCCCACGTTTATAGTCTAGACCTCTAAAATCCTGTTATTATTCTCAAATAGGTTTACATTCGGACCCAATTTATAAACGATTTTTAGTGCCAACAGATTTTGTGCTTTAAATCCAGGTCCGTTTTATAAGCGGGGATACAAATAACATCAATAAACGCATTACGTAATGATACTGCAGAATCTACAGTAGACTTTTACAAATTAATTGAATCACTTAATCTAATACTATCACTAAATCTAATTAATTTTAAGTACATTTTTGACTCATTTTTTATTTGAGATAAGTTTTCGTGTTTTCAAGAAATCATTCGATTATAAAAATCAATTGAAATTTTGTCGTTTCTGTTATTCGCCGGTTATTTAATTACATTAATTGTCACTTATTTGTGTCCATCAATTATTTGTGATTCTGTTAACATGTTATTAGTGGGGGGGGGGGTTTCAGCGTTTCTAACCCATGAAAGCTGCCTTGGATTTCCGGGTTATATCTGGGTTTCGGTTAATTCTGGTTTGATCTCTTATATCTACCTCTATTATCAGATCTGAGTTTGATTAAAGCGGGGTTTGACTGTATTTGAAAATTTTGTCTGCAAAGTATGTTTGATGTGATTTCAAAAAAAAAAATAATGAGATATACCTTAAAAAAGAATAGAATATTAGTGAAGACCACTTCCATACAAGTAGTGGTGGACACGACTGCAAGCCATGGGATCAATAGTTTTTTGCTTTCCTGTGATATAACAAATTAAGAGCCAATTAGTGTTTGAGTGTCTTCTGAGTCAAAGTTATGATTTTCTCTTTATTTTCTTATGTCATAATTGAAGGCTTAAAACCATTAGACTATACTTACAACACAAAGACCCACTATTAGGAAGACCGATGCGATCACACAGAATATGGACAACACAACCATCACTGATGAGAGTATAAGAAGTGCTGCAAATCATTGGGAAATTCATTAGAAACTTATAAATTGCTTTTCATAACATTTTGATAGTTTTTGTGCGAAATAATAATAACTATAATATTAGTAATAATAATAATAATCATTGAATGTAATAATATTTTCACAGAAAACACTACAAAGAATATTCATAATACAGGAGTTATCTCCAATAAATACATAGAGTCTAGACTCAAGACAAATGTTGGCAGAATTTATTTGTTTACCAAGTTATATGAAAGGAAAGACCTTATTGAATTTAGAAACTAACGTTACAGAAGAAATAAAAAGAAATTCAATTGCAACTGATTAGGTAATTCGGAATTTCAAAAGAAGCATGAAAAAATAATATTAATAGAATTGATATTATTGAGCAATTTTCTTTGCTCTCCTTTGAAACTCTTTCATCTGAGCACTGAATAGATAATTGATCATGTTACAATTTGTAAGAGTTCTTTCACAAACATTTATCAAAACATCACTTCTAAAGAGACGAAAAATTTCAATAATTTAGTCAATATTTTTTGGAATAAAATTATTTCTTTCTTTAAAGAAAACTAATATATTATTATTAAATGTTTTTTGTGTCGAAAGTCACGGAATTGGAAAATAAAAACAAAATTCTTGACCAATAGTTACCTGAATCTAACAAAGAAGGGAAACCTTATCAATAATAATCAAGCACTTGAAGAGAAATAATAAATTATAGGATTGTTTAAGATTTTTATCAATGAAAAAAAGATAGATCACTTGTAAACTATTAGAAACCATTTAAGGAGTCTAAATCAAAAATCTTTATATTAATAAATCTTTATTATGGTATAAAATATATTGCGCAATAAATACCAAGAATTATTTCCAAGAAAATTGATCTAATTTATAATAATCTCAAAAATGTTTTTTTTACTGTACAATTTATTCAAAGATGAATTCCCGGATGAAAACATTTTGTTCTTTTTAATTTGGAACTCAAAATATGCTGTGCATTGTACATTGCATTATATATAAATTATTAATAAAAATAGAAGAAAGTAAAATAGGGTTATTCATACGAATTTTAGACTCCCACTCCTATCACCTATTTTTAGGCTTGTATTTTAAATTTCGCAGACAATTATCTCTTAGCAATTGGGAATATGATCTTGAAGCATGGAAAATTTTATTTGAAAATTAGATAATTGATAATTCGTTGATTTGTTCTATAAATTTCCTGCTTTATTTATTTTTTAATAATCGTATCAAATTAAAAAAGTTGAGATCAAAAGTTTTATTTTGGCTTAAAATACAAAAAACGGAAAACTTATGCTAATAGACAATACTTATTGTAATTTTTTAGGATTATGTTTTGAAACTTAAATTGCTGAAAATTTCAAATTTCTAAGAACTCCAAGTAATAAGATGAACAATATAAAATTCTAGCTAAAGTTTTTATAATAATAATAAAACTAATAAATGGAGATTATGAGGACAGTTACAACTCAAAAATAACTCTATAATACAATTTATTATATTTAATAGCAATTATATTATGGCATCTTTTTATTACTTACCGACTGATATGGAGTCGTGAACATAGAAAGATCCGCCGGCAACAACGCCCATATGAAATATCTAAGCAGAGAAGACAAAGTTGTTAAGTCTAGCTTGATCAAAATTCCATAGGGATTAGGTATCAAAATATAAGAATTCTCGGAAAAAGTGTTTAATTTAAAAATTCTTTATTCAAATCACATAATAAAATATTACGGTTAAAAAGTTCTAACAAATTATATTAACGAAAATTAAGCATGTACAGGTATACATGGTTTTGTCTTATTCTTTAAGACATTTTTATATAAATTCAATTCTTTCGTCATTTCTATGAAAATAAAATGAGTTTTATATAACCAAAAAAGTTAGACTATGGCTACTAATAAATTATTAATACTATTTTGGAAATTTATCTCAACATAAAAGTTACATAATTTAAATAAATTAGTGAAGACTTATATAAAATTGATTTATTTCACAAATAAAGGATTCATATAATTCTTTAATGTTATGTAATGTGATTCATCTACATGATACTAATGTCATTCATCTCTTATGAATCTTAATATTATATAAAACATTAAGAGTCCATTAACTTACGAATGATGAATATATTTAAATTTTTTTAAGTCCAGTTTTTTGAAAACAAAAATTTATTTTAAGAATTCAAATAGATTGTTTATCTGGAAGTTGTGAAACTTGAACTTGAATATTTTTAGCAGTTTTGTAGAATTCTCAAATCCTAAGAGTACTTATATTTTTATTAAACGTATGAATAGATTGAAAAACTAAGTCTTTTCTATTAAATTCTCGTCTTTTGTCTCAAATCCTAAGAAAATTGTTTTCAACAGATTTGAGGAAATCTCAGTTTAACAAAAGTTGATGAGTTTTTCAAAAATAAAGCTTCTTTTGGATTAAACTCTTTCAAGTGATGATAATTTTACTTAACTTTGAGCACATAATAACTAATATTATACTAAAATATTTTGTATATAATTAGTTACGAATAAATTAAGTACTTTTATTAGACGTCTATAAAAAGGAGTAATTTCTGTTGTAATCAACTTTTATAGTATTTATGCAAAAATGTTATAAATATTCTGATTTAAGCTCTACTTCCTTATAAAGATGAAAAGTTTTTTATAATTTAAGCAAGTAGTTTTCCACAAAAATATTATTAATTTTTTAATATTCATTCAAATTAACAGTTAGTGATATTCTCGAAATGATTTCTGCAGGAAGTGCTTCTAAATTAATGCTTTGTTACTTAATTATTGATGTGTCCATCTGTGATAAATTAACATAAAGATCTAGTTTAAGTAATCAATATAGCAATTTGACGCACTAACAAAATTCTGTAATTCAATTTTGGAAAATAATTCACTTTGAACTGAGTTTGAGGAATAATCTTATTAAAGTTATTTGAATTTCCAATTTTCAATCACAAATTGGACTATATTGTGAGATTTGTGAAATATTAAGCTTTAAAAAGGTTTTCTTTGCTTTTTAAAATTTTTCGACAAAAACATCAATTTAGTGTCGAAATTGTAAACATTATCTCATGTGAAAAGTTCAGGCAAAGTCTTCAGTTATTCAGCCCTCCTATTCCTCCTGAGGCTAAAGACAAAACTGATAGAAATGTATTTAAAACTTCGTTTCTTTGAATATTGTTTTCAAAAAGTATTTTTGATTATTCGTTTAAAATACAAAAATATTTGTAATAAATCAGAAAATCTAAAAAACGTCTCACTCTCTGCCATCAATTTCAACAACAATCTTATCATGTTTATTATTGTCCAATTAAGTGGATCTTTTAATATGGTTTCAACAAGATTTAAACCTCAAAAGATTGATTGGTTTTATGAGTCTATTATTCTATTAAAAACAGAGCTTCCTATTTATTGTCTTTGAAATAATAATTCAATAAAATGCTCGTTATTATTGAATTGAAAAAACTTAATAGATTTTATTAAAGCAAAGAATTTTATATATAATGTGTCGCAGAATTTAATCAAGCAATATTTTGAAAAATTGCAAACAGGTGTATATATTTGGTAAATATTTTTTGAATAAATTCTTATATTTTATTCACTTTTTTATTTTCTGAAAAAAATATAAAGACAATAAATTGAACTGTTTAATATTATTGATAATATTGTGAGACTCTATCTTATTGTGAAACCTTGAAATTCTTTTTAAAACTCTGAAATTTTTGAAATAAAATATTAAATTCAAAATGAATTCTAAAATTCAGTTTTGAAACAAAATAAAGAATATTTAAACAAATTTCTAAACAAATACAAGAATTGATGACTTTCTCCCAAAAACAAAAATCTTTAATAAAAGAGGAAAAATTTAATATCATTTTCTAAAAACAAAATCTTTTTTTATATCCAAAGAATGTCCATAACTTATAGACCTATAGACTATAAATAAGAAATTTGATTTACAGAATCGATTGTATAACTCTTACACAATTGAATTTATGAAATTCTTGTTTCTCACTTATTTATGATTAAGGAGAGGATATTACGTCAAAATTTCTATTAAAAAATTCAAGACATAAAAAGACATCAAATATAAACATAAAAAAATAATTTTCAAATTTTATTTATGAGTTTATATAACAGAAAGAGTTATATTTAGAAACATATTTCAAGTTCACAACAAAACAGGAAATTAAATAACTTATGAATTATTGTTTAGTTTATGTATCCTTTCCTCAGAATTTCTGAGTTCATTAAACACAGAATATTCTGTAAATTGAGTTAAGATTTTAATATTTTTCAACAAATTGGAGTCATTTCGCAAATTGTGAATAAAGTTTTAATGGACTCAAAACGTGTTTATTATTTAAATGTCTTTAACACTAATGAGAAGATAATCTATTTTTATGTCTAATTTAAACTAAAACCAGAACTGTTTATGGAGTGCTATTTCTTGTGGTAAACTTTTATTTATGGAAACTCTCGAGGAATACCTGAAAAGTAGTATTTATTTCAGACTAAATATAATAAGTGTTTACTATTAATCAATTGTTTTGCCATCTTTTCTAAGATTTCTGAGTCAATGACTTTTAACTATATTTTAAGAAAGACTTTTCTTTGAGTTCTTAACTGAAAATATTTTGATTGAATAAAGACTTTTGTCTCCAAAAACCAAAAACAATTCATTTTTAAGACTAAGAATAAATCACAAAACAAATTGGTTATAATTTCTCACTGAACCGGCTATTAATCTGAGACTCGCAAAAATATTGCCTTGCTAATTCACACAATTGTAAATGAATGCAAATTTAATTTCAAATATTGTTGCAGTGTTTTAACTAAATCTCGTAAATAAATAAAGTTTTATGAAAAACATTGAGACATTGAGAAACAATTCTTGGAAATAATACTGATAACAAAATGATTATGAGAATATCACTTACCAATGTAAAAATTCCAATTATAAAACACCCTCTTCTCAATGAAAAACAATAGCAATACGATTGAATTATTGTCATTTTCTATTAGTCTTTTTTACAGCTAATGATTTTCAAACAATCATTTGAAATGTAAAAAACAATTTTGAAAATATTTCTTGAATCGCCATAGAAACCAATAGGATTATCAAGTTTATTCTGTTTTCAAACAGTCTTCAATTGAATTCACTGCCAAACAAATCATTAAAAACATTCAAATCTTTTATTATTATTAAAAATATTAAACTTTTGTTGAATAATTTTATACAAGTTTTGCATCAAATATAAAACGAAGCGAAGAGTTATGAAAGAAAAGAAAATACTAATTATATGTCAGAAAAGGAGAGAACTGTTAGATAAATACTCGGCATTAGTTTTTGAAGCGGATAAAAAAACTATATATAATTGTCTTAATACATCTTTTCTCATAAGATTCAAAGGAAAGCCCTCTGTCTTTGTGTATGAGCTCTTCATATGTGTTCTTCAACTGAAAGCTTACAATCGCTTTCACTTTAGTTTATATATGAGGAGCAGAAGTGATGTAACGCACAGACCGTATCCAAAGGTTTCGGCTCTACTCACAGCCCTTGTATTGGATTCTCATTGCGTGTTTGTGCTGTGCGATCATCACATATGCTCTGATGACACTTTCCATCCATTTAATACTTGTATATTGTGTGCAGTGCTCTGCCATAGACTCTATGAATTACAGAATAAAACTACTTTAGAGTGCTTTCCAGTGCTCTCTCCCATCAAACGCAATAACACTTTTTTTCATACATTTTGTCCGCAAATATATTAATATATTCTTCATATATTTGCCACTAAACTGATTACATATTACATAAAAATAGAGCAAAAGTATAGACTATTAAAGAATATTCTGGTTTGTAATCATCATAACGAGTGATAAAAATGATTTTTATTTCGGAGAATCTATTCCCAAATGTTTATTGTTTTTTGCTTTAATTCAGTTAATAATAATTAGATCTTTATTTTAGTTCACAATTATATACAAAAATATTATTTTGTTTTCGAATACATTTACCAATAATTCACTGAAAAAATAAATAAAATACTCAATGCTTTCCTTATTAATGGAAATCTGGAGCTCACATCTAATCTCAAAAATGTTTAGGTATAGTCACCCACTCATCCATTGATTGATTCATTCATCGATAGCATACTATACGAAACACAGTTTCCCTTTCTATACAACTAATTAAATCGGATTATTGTTTTCCGTTAGAGTAAATCAATTTAATAATTATTATAATAATCGATATCTTTCATCGAAGAAACGACAAACGTATCGATTGTTTTACAGATGTATTGATATCTTGTTTATCTAATCCTTCGGACACGAATGAAGATTGTTTACTATGGAAAGTGCTATACCCTGTATGTTTTACATACATAAAGACAATATTTTTCAAGAAGTATTGCCCAAAAGTACTATTATTTTTGAAAATATTCTGTTTATTTAATTTTGAGATATTTTTCAATAAATTATTTATATTTTGTATTAAATCTCTTTAAAAATTCTTTTAAAATCGATTCAAAAGAATTTCAAATATTCTTTGAAGAGAAGAAATGTATATAAATTTAGATAAATAGCTTCTCAATAGAGCAAGATTAATCAAAATATTTTTCAAACAAATTGGATAGCACAGCTAAGTCTTCTCAAAAGTAAACAAAGTCAATATAAGATTATTTTATACAATTTTAGAAAATAAAATCAATTTTACAATGAATGGGAATTAAGTTTCTCAATATATATCCAAATTGTGTTTCGACTGATTGTTTTGATTCAAATGTGACTTTCTATTAAAAAAGATTATCCTTTTAGGTTCAGTTATCTTAAGAATCGATTGCTTACAAACAATTCCATTATTTTTTGAGTAAATCTAGAATTCGATGCTATTAGTAATGGCATGCTTTTGATGAAATAAGGTGATTTAAATTTGTCTAAAACCTTTGCTAACCTTTTTTTTACAAAAATCGTCGAATTAACAGAAATGTTTGTATAATTTAATATTATAATTTATAAATCCGGTTGCATTTGTAATTAGTAACTTTCAATATTTGTATGACACAATTATTACATAATATAAACTAAAAATAATTTGAATCAAGAATTCTAATAAATATTCATAAATAGTGTACAACTGGTCTATAAAAATGTAATTTTAGACTTCAATTAGTCTTCGATTCCCTTTTGAATCGAAAAGTATTTGATAATCTGAATCAAATTTTGCGAATAGTTTTCAAATAAATTGAACGATAATTGCTTTAAAGTTAACTTTCGCATAAATTCATTTGGGTTTCATCAAGACATCAACTTATCTTAAATTGTTAGATGCCCTAGGCACAATAATCGCGTTAAAAGCATTTATTGAAGTTTGAAATGAATTATTCAATGAATAAAAGAGAAAAAAAGGATTTATTTAAAAAGAAGTACTATCTATAAATTTCCAAGAAACTGATTGTTTATGTTCTAGCTAACTTTTGTTGAGTTAGATTTGTTTCTACTATTATAGACAAGAATCACATAAATCTGAAATAAATCTAAAATCAATTTTGTTTTTCATTCGCATTTCGAGAATAAAATTTAAAATAAAATAAAACAATTTCTTTCAGATTAGCACAGAATAAGACTTTTTTGTTTGACTATACTTTTGTTTTTGTATTCATCCAAAGCAAGCAATTTTCAAAACTTGAAGGTATAATCAATTTTCAGCTCAAATGACTCTAAAGATAAGTTTTTTATTTCATGAGAAATTATTTCCAAAAAAATCAATTATTTGAATATTAATTAAATTAATTACAGGCTCTAAAAGATGACAAAAGACTGTCAAAGAGACAAAAGAGTCACTCATAGCTCAACTGACATAATATTCAATTATATTTATTTCAATCATTTGATGCAAAGAAATTAAACCAATTTTTACTTCAATTAAACCTAATTATTGTCACTTTATTATTCACTGAAAAGAAAAGACTTCAAAACAAAAGTAATTTTACGTTAATTTCGTAGAATTCAGTCTAAAAAACAAATCGATTTCTCCTTTCTTTTCAAAACACAATGAAAAGTGAATTGAAATCGTTTTTCACTCAAATAAGTGAATAATAAATACATTTATCTGAAAGTGACTCTCATTTTATGCCAAACAATGAAATATTGTGTAATATTTTTCTCAATTATTTTTATATGAATTAAATTTTTTGCTCAAATTTTTATGTTTTTTCATACGAATGGGTTTTCATTGAAATATTGTGTTATAATAACAATAAATTTATTACTAAAGACAAACTTTTAAGTAGTTTTTTGAACCAAAGAAGTAGTTTATATCATAGCATATCAGCTGATGATCGGAGCTCAGGGTAGTCTTATATAAATATTTTCTTTGAGTATTGAATTTTCAAAGAGAATTATTTTGAATAGACAATGACCAGACAACAATTGTTGAAATTTTACAATAATATAAAAGAGATAGTTTGAGTTCGGACTTCTTTTTTTTTGGATAGACTTCCTGAGCATCACAAGAGAATTGAGTTCAGAGCTCTGATGGCTTTTATCATTAGATACTCTCTATTGTAGAGTTTGTATACAAATATAGAGTATATATAAGATTGTCTTCTTTTTTATCCATTAAATTGAGTCAATCGATAGTCTCATCTGATCTCTCAATCAGATGACTTGACTTTCAAAGAATAGTCTTTTTTTTATATAACACTCCACTAATTGATTGCATGACTGAAAGGGAAGATAATATTCGTAGATAACATTCTAAATGTCTGTCCGTTTCAGACTACATTATTTTCGCTTCGTTTCGTTTCTTTCAATAATTTGATTATTACTTGAAATTAAAAAAATGAATTTAGGAGAAAATGTTAATTTTTCTGTTAATTCACTCGAGAGGGTATACATCAGGTATGCCTAAAGTGAAAATTTCATCGGAACTTCATTGAAGCTCTAAGGAATTTATCTTTAATTTTCGATCGAATAACTTTTCGTAACTTTTAATGGAATTTTATTTTTCTTGAAAATATTAGTCGTTTCCTGGAAATCAATAAATTGTATCTTCATTTAACTTTTATTGATATAAAGAGAGATTGAGAGAGAGTGGAAGAGCGGAAGAAAGAGGCCAAACATGAGTTCAATTTAATCTGTAATTGATTTATAACAACAAATGATTAATAAAATTAATGAATTAGTTGTGAAACGACAAAAACAGAACCGAATTAGCGTTTATTGTTTGTGAAGACAAAAGATTACCACTTATTATATTTTATCAATAAATCTATTAAAATAATTATCACTTATATTAATAACTTATATTAAATCTATTAATTTAATATCTTTGGGATAAAGTCTGAGCAATAAAGCCATTAATCATTTTCTAATATAAAACGGTTGAGTCGAGTCAAGTATTTTCAATAAAACAAAACAATTTTATCACAAAAAATCAATTATCCAGAAAAAAGTCAATTCATTTGAGACAAACCACTAAAACGACTCTATTTTTGAAAGTAAATTCATTTTGAGTTAAAAATTATCAAAATTTCCATTATTTACATAATAGTTATGAACTTTTTTTTCAAAGCCAGGGGTGGGCAAAGTTAGGGGCATTTCCTTGAAATAATAATATAGGAAATGAGCAAGAGCAAAAAATCAATAATTACCGTGGGGTTAATAAATAATTATACAGTTCCTTCTATAAATCAAATAAATATTTGTGCTAATTTACCATGCTCATTTAAGGAGTAAACGGAGACTCAATTGGAAATTCATTCCGCAAATAAGTAGAACAATAGTTTTGCTCAATTTTTTTCTTCAAAACAAGAAGTGTAAAATCGAGTTCAAATAATTTTCAAATAATTAACTAATGGTTTATTCAACAAAACATTTGAAAGAAATCTTTTGAACACAAATTAGTGACGAAACAGAAGAGAAAAAAAAGTTTTGCTTCAAATCTAGTGAATGAAAAACTTCTTAAATAGAGAAACAAATCTCGTTTTGAAGTCATTTCTAGTTTTTTGGGAATTAGTTTTGTTTTGATAACAATTTTGAAACTGAAATTCAGTGATTGTGTGACCAAACGTTTATTGAAGACTTCGACAATTTTTTCTTTAATTATGAAAAGTTTCGTTATTTTTGTATTGGCGTCGACTGCAGTAGTATCAGCACAAGAAGGAAAAGAGCCAAGATTTTCAATTGGACTAGGTGTTTTAGCACCTAGCTACTCTCAAAAATTTGCGG
The DNA here is from genome assembly GCA_034699985.1 of Minunthozetes semirufus. Classification (NCBI taxonomy): domain Eukaryota; kingdom Metazoa; phylum Arthropoda; class Arachnida; order Sarcoptiformes; family Punctoribatidae; genus Minunthozetes; species Minunthozetes semirufus. Next base: position 15,474 of record JAQIXD010000028.1, read on the forward strand.
GCAATGGCAGACTCGATGTGGACCAGAATAAAAATGGCTTTTCATACAGCTTGAACAATGTTCCTCATCCTTCATCAGGTTCCAGTGCCTCCTATCAGGTATTTATTTTGATTCTCTCAAACGAATTCTTATGAAAACAAAAAAGTAATTCCTCTTAAAACTCAATTTCTATCTAAAAATAGTCTAAAAATTTGTAAATATTTTTTTTGTCAGAATTCATAAAAGCAATAATATTTACAAAAAGGGGCCAATAATTGGAAGTATCTCTCATTTTAAATTAATTCAATTAACTCTTGGTAAAGTGGAAATTTTTTTCTTCTTTCGAATAGACCGACCTCTCTATCCCTGCATTTTGAAAGACATATACTCTAATTGTTTATAAATCCTTCAGAACTACCGATAATTCATAAATTTGTTTGACTTAAATGTTTATCAAATTTTTCTTTTGAGTTCTGAATTGAATTTAAATCAAATATTGATTCAATTGAGTCAATTAATACAAACAAAACCCAGAGTTCAAAAACTTTCTAGAATTTACTCTATCGCTCTCTGATCTCTACTGAATTCTAGTAAATCATTATTCAGGCGTCAAAAGTGCACATGCTAATTTACACATTTATTTGATTTTAGGGCTCTTTGAACAGTGTATTCCATTAATGTATTGTGTGAATGCTTACGTAAATCTGAGTATAGAGTTATATAATAGATTTATTGGTAACAATTCATAACTCAATTGAATGGATATTTATTTGTCTCACCTCTCAAAGCACAGGAAGGCATCATTCTAAGTGATAACACCGGTATATCTATTATATGGAAATCAAGAATTTTATTAATCGAAAATACTATTTATTTTTACTTTAGTTAAGTGAAGCCTACGATAAAAAGCGTCATTGAATAACATATTGATTCACATAATTATTTATAAGAGGAACTGAATTTAGATTTATTAGGAATATCTGGTTGTTATCAATATCTCACTTATGTCAGAAAAGTTGCAAGTATTGAATTAATTTATTTCTCCCATTGCGTAATAAGGATTGAAACCCCCATCAAATAAACATTTGAAATAAATGAAAACACTTTCGAGTTTACGTTAAATGTCTCTAATCTCAGGAGAAATATATTTCTGGCAAAACGTTGTTCTGTTTTGTCGACAATTTTGCTGGAAATTAGACAATAAATTAAAAGACTTCCAAAAACAAAACAAAAGGAGAGTTTTTCCTCTGAAATTGAATCAGGCAAAATTTAATTCAATGCGAAGCTGACAACTATTTCCTGAATTTTGTTTACTTTTTTATTTGATCATTTCGTTTAATCCAAAGAATTAATGTTTGGAAAAGTTTTCGGTTTTTATATTTCAAACTCCTTTTGGAGAAACGTTTTCCCAATTGAAGGCAAAACTCAGTTTATTTGACAAAATAATTGAATGATTTGCATAATAACCGAATTTATTATGTAATTGTTTCAGAGCCAGTCAAACCCACAACAGTATCAATCGGCTCCAGGAAGTGATTACGTGAGTATATTACGGATTCTTGTCTTTCATTAACAATAATTTAGATTAACGTCAAAACTGACACAAAACCTGAGCATTCAATAAAAGAAAGGAATCATAAAAATCGTTATCATTATTAAGACTAATGATTTGATTATCTCTAATATAATGATTTAACTGAAAAATTACTCCAAAAGTACTCGAAATTAGTCTCATTTCAATTATTTCAAAACAATTATCGTTCGGATCATTAATTGACGTATTTTTGTTGTCTAACAGTCATCACAATCGGGACAGTTCTCTATATACCAGCACAGATCGATACCAAAGCAATCAGCAGACACTTCATACCACTCACCATCACTAGCATCAGATGATGGCGACGATGGCTCATACCGTCCTGAACCTCAACAAAACTCTCCTCAATCTCATGGATCTCCCCCTAATTATCAAATGCAGTCAAACCTTGAGCACAGACAATATGACGGTCCTTCCTCAGGTGGTGCTCCAAGTTATAGCGGCCCACAAGAGACCTATCAGAGTGAACCAGACTATAACAGTGAAGGACAGAATGGGGCTAATGGTCAACATAACGGCCCACGTTTTGCCGCATATAATTTCGAACAAGAAATCTCACACCAAATGCAAGAACACCAGCCGTTCCAAAGTAATAGTGAGCCTCAATACCATTCACAAGGAGGTCAGCCATCGTATCAGTCCTATCAACCACAACAATCACATCCTCAAACATATCAGTCACAACCAACGCATCAGAGAGTGATAGGTTTAGCACAACCTATTCGAAGCCAATCTCAACACCAGTATAAACCCCAAGCAGTTTATGCCTTCAGAGTCTAATTAAAACAAAAATTATCGAAATATTAATAATTAATTCAAAAAATTCGTAATTATTTTCTATAAATACTTTTCTAATAAATATTAACAGAAAAAAGTTACAGATCTGGGCTTTTGTGATAATTTTCAACTAAAATATTCTAAAATAATCATGTTCAATCATCAGGGTTTTCTTAAAATAGTGATAGATTAAAAGTTTGCATTTAGAAAACATATTATATTTGTTAGCCTTATTATATTTATCTAGTTGAACACATAAAAATTAGTATGTTAGATTTATTTTATTAGATTAGTTTATACTTATTTAGATTTTAGAGAAATTATGTTAGGTGTTAGACTCAACTTTAGAGCAAGATGTATAAGATCAAAAATTCAAATAAACTTTCAAATCATTTGAAAATAAATTTATAAAACAATAATATTTTTCATAGCATTTAACCATTTGTTTGATTTTCCAAAAGTCGAGTTTAAATAATGTTAAATAAGTGAAACTTTTGTCAATTAGTTTTAGTTTTATTATATCCAATAAATTGGTGAAAAACCACAAAAATGTAATTAACTAAAAATGCATTTTATGTAAAATAACAACAGTATTGGTCTTTAGGGATCAGTTCATCGCACCGTTCGGTAACATTAGCTGAAAGTGACATAAATTAACAATTATTTCCACTCAAAAGATTTCATTAATGAAATTATCAAAAACCATTTCTAATCTCAATTTTGTTCACACATTAATGGCTCGAATAAAAAAAACACATTTTACACTCTATGTTAACAAATTATAAAAGAGTTTGAACTTTGAAAATTCAAAAAAAAATGATTTAACTCATTGCTGTCTAAAAATGTTTTCCAATTCACTAAACACTTAACAAATTGTTAACAAAATATTTAAGTTTAAAACGAATTCATTAAATAAAAGTAGAGTTCATTTGAAAAACGGAAAAATGTTTTATTGCTTTTCTTTCATAAGAAATAATTGAAAAGAAATTAGAGATAATTTTTCATTATTTTCATTTTGATTTTTATTGCCCTGAATTGCCCTAGAACAATCTTATACAACAATTTTTATTCGGCAAATTCAAACTTTTAATAATAAATTGATACAAATTATATATTTTGTTCTTTGAAAAAATTTCTTGCAATTAATAAAATTGATAAATTAAATTAGCGAATATGTACAAGGTCTCGCCATTTCACCATAATCTATTCCCTCCCTGTATATCCTAGTAACTATAATCTAATGATATGCAATCCTTAGAAGATTAATTGTGATGGTGACAAATGATTATCATAATTAATTATAAATCATCAATCATTTCATTAATGGTTAATTTTTTGTCGCTTTCATTTGAATATGATCTTGGTCATCGCTTTTTAAATCTCGATTTTAAATTGATATTAATTTGTTAAGAACTTCATAACAACTTATTAAAGAATACAAATTCAAAACCATTTGGAAAATTTCCACTAATAATTACTCAGAATAGTTTTTCTTTTATTAATTGAAGCGGGATCATCAGGTTTTTCAACTTCAAGGTTATCTGAGGACAGAACAAGAATATTGACTGAATAAGTTGTTTGGAATTCTTGCTTAAATTCTGTGTAAGACTATGACTGTGCGAAGAGGAGGATATTCAACGCTGGCTTTTCCGCCAGTATTTTGTTCGGGGAAGACTTGATTACCCCTAAGATAATAGCTTTTCTAAGGATTTAAAAAACAAGAGAAAATCCAATTAAACATTAAATTCGTTGCAATAAAAATGTATTTGAAATGTCTTTGAGTACTTCGGAAAACCAGATAACAATTTTGATGATTAATATAAAAGGAGTGTTATATCGACTCATTTATATTACGCTCAATATATGTATAAATGCTTTATTTCTCAAAATGAGAGGGGCAAGATCAATCATAATGTTCGATACAACTATTTGCTACTTTGAAAAAAGCAACCTTGTTCACAACAAAGGATAATTAGTAGCCGATTAAAAATGTAGAAGCAAAATTAATCTAGCAAAAATGAGAGACTAGACTGTCTGAGAACATTTATTGCAAAAAATAAATAAAAAAATACTCCCTTTGGATACAAAGTACAAAAGTGATTAGTATTGGTAATCATTTTTCAAGGCTATTTAATTTCACAAGAAACAAATTTTTTGGCTACATCTTGCTATTTTTAAACTCATATCATATGCTTTTCAAATATGCTTTTCAAATCAAAATAACCGAAAAAATTAAATAGAGTGCACTTTAATTAATTTGCTCTCAAATTAATTACCCGAAGAGTTTAAGGGTATTTGTGTGAGTCTATGTCAGTTTATTAGCCATTATTTTCATGAAAATCCAACAAAATTAGTTTATAATCAATACTAAAGAATTCTAATCTGAGATGTTTTTCGTAATTTTCTTTTTATCGTTTTTGTGAGAAAACTCTATAAACGATAAACTGATTGGCATTTCATTTGATAGGAAGTGTTGTCAATTGAGTTAATTCTGTGCCAACACTTGTTGTCAACTCCAATATTCTGTGCTATTTGTTGGGCAAACCTCTTATTGTGAGGAAAATGAAGAAAACTTGACCTCAAGGGAACATAACTCGAGAAAACCAGAGCCGATAGTAAATATCGGGAGCCATCGGATCGGCTGTTCATTAGGGGGAAAGTGTTTTATTAAATGTCAAAAACTTTGGACTTTAAGACAAACTTCAAAACAATCAAAAGTTATATTTGGCTTACATTTGGTTTATTGGCTGATAGTTTACATAAAAATCGCTGTCAATTGATTCGTGCGTTTACTTAACTCTGGAGAGGTTCAGACCTTGAATTATTATCGAGTATAACCTCTCCCAGAATGCCATCCCTCCAGTGTTAGCTCAGATTCTGTGATCGTTCATTAACGAAAATATTCTAAAAATAATAAATAATTGATTTTTATGTTTCACTTTTAGTATTTTATTTCACATTATTTCTCATTTTTAGTGCATTTCTCCAAAAATCTCTTATTATTTCAAAATACAAAAGATTTTAATTATTTTATAATAGTTTTCATGTAATTTCGTGTCAACCAATTCATAGCAATACTTTCTAAGAGTAATGGAAACGGTGGCAGTTGTCGGCGGAGGACTGGTATGTCATTAAATTTTCTATTAAATTATTTAATCATTTGTTAAATAAATAAAATTGTTTTTAAACTGAATGTATTGAAAGTGAAATGTGTTTTTCTAAGACTTTATTGATTTTCATGGATTAGTTTACAGTTCAGCTACTCTTTTCAATTCATTCTGTGCCCATCGATGCTTAAAGACCTTTAAATTAGTGTTCGGATCATTTTACTGAAAATTGATTTTTCAAAATTCTCCAAAATTTCTGTGAAATCCTGCGTTTGATCTCAAATTTGTGGCAAATTTTTCATTGAAAGCGTTTTATCTCTTTTTTTGATAAGAAATATTGCGATTAAAACTGAATTCAATGCATTTATTATCTGCAAATATGTTTGCTACACAATAAACAAGATTATTTCCATATGATTGAATACAGACTTATAGCAAGTTTAAACCTGTTAATTTTGTTGTTCTACAAAATACTAGAAAATGGAAATTCTTTGTAGTTTTGGAAACTTTTAATTGAAATACTTTTGGAAAATATTTTGTGAAATTTAAACGAATATTCTTTTGAAATAAACGTCATTTATTTCAACACATATTCAATGAAATGACAGAAATAATTAAAATTCATTAAAATTTTGTGCAAACATTATAGTGATTCTGTTGATCATAAATTCTCAGGAGTGTTCCCTTGTTTCAATATTTTTCTAGTGAATATTTGATCTTGATTGAATTCTTTTTGATAAAACGCTAAAACAATTAAGAAATTCTAATTGAATTTGCAGTTGAGTTTGAATTTATCCAAATTACGCTAATTATGAAATTCCTAGATTAAAATGTATTACAGAATAGAAGGTTGCACTTAGAGAAATTGATCATGGTGAAACCGTAGATATATCAGACGAAAACATGTAAATAAAAAGAGAAATTTAGTACAGAATAGTAAATAAAATAAACTAATTATATGAGAGTTGTATTCAACTGTAATAACTGGATAATTAAGTTTGAAAAAAAAGAAACAAATTATTTGTTTGTTTTTCTTTTTAATCAAATAAGAGAACGAATTAAATGATTCCAAAAGAGAAGACTAAATGAAATGAATATAATCGATGCCTAACAGTATTTTCACTGAATTTGAGTCATTGATGACCAGATTGTTTCATATTTACACTTTTATGATGTGGACCCCTTGGTGATGGTCACTATAGATATTGTGAAATTCACACTATTAATTTATCGAAGCGCAAAATGGCGTAAATAAAATTAATGGTTTAATTAAAATATATAACAACTTTCAAACAAAAAATAAGATAATTCATTTAAATTCTGTGAAATGTGTCACAATAATTAATCACGATGAACATGTAAAATTCTTTTGCGAGTTATTTATTTAAAAATGGAATTTTCTTGATATTTTCGTAATTTAACTTTGATTACCATTTAATTATTTAAAGCTGATTATATATCAAATCTCCTAGCTTAATTAGTATTTGGTAAAGTAATTATCTAAAATACTATGGAAATTTCAAAACAAATGTTTTGAAATATTCGAAGAACTAACAATTACGAGATTGAAAATAGAAGTAATCCCACATATATTGTAACCTTTCATAGATTATAAAGAATTTTGATGGAAAACACTAATGAAATTCACCTAATATTTTGTTTATATTCATAGGTAGGATCGATGGCATCTTGTTTTTTGGCCAAAAGAGGATATCAAGTAATCAATCATTTATTTTCATTATACCCACAAAAAACATGAGTAAAGTCTATTTGAAAATCAATCTTTCGGTGCATTAAATTTTTAGTGTATTTCTTGAGTAAACACAAAATGTGAACAAAACTCTACACAAATGTATATTTTGATGAGTTATAGGTAAACATATGAGGATTCAAATGAGTTTTATGTCAATCAGATTGTCTCCGATCATAAATAAATGGCAGTAAATTGAAAAGAATGAGAAAATAATGTATATTTGTTGCACATATAGGTCGATATCTATGAGATGAGAGATGATCCAAGAACTCAGGAATATGTTCCGGGAAAGTCTATAAATATGGCTCTATCTGAGAGAGGTCGGTGTGCACTAAGAAAACTGGGTCTCGAACAGTATATTCTCGATAATTATTCAATAAGAATGAACGCCAGACTCATCCACGACATTAATGGAAACAAAAGAGCTATTCCTTATGGAAAGAAAGATCAGTACCTCCTCTCAATTGGCCGCAGATTTCTGAATGAGTTATTGTTAACAGAAGTGGAAAAATTCAAAAACATTTCTCTGAATTTCAATCATAAGTTGGTGGCCGCCAATCTTGATGAAGGTATGGCCCACTCATATACTCATATACTCATATACTCATATACTCATATACTCATATACTCATATACTCATATATACTACAATTAATATCAAGTGTTTATTGGACTTTCAATACGATTAGTTGTATTGATTATCGCCTGAATTTTAGTTTATTTTCCGAATGAAATATCTTGTTATTACTACTGAAAACAATTATTTGATATAAGTTGCTCTTGAATGTTCTTGAAACTATCAGTTCAATGCTTAAAATCTTCAGATATCGATATGAGAGCAAATATAGATTAGGTTCTCAACAATTTTACAAATAACTGTGTATTGACTCAAATAACTGAATTAGGATCCGGATTCCGGATACATGAGTATCAGTATTAATGAATCAAAATCAAAATGATGACAATCAATGAAAAGATTGAGTTACTCAACATTTAATAAGGAAAGTCTTGTTCTGTCTGAAAGCGAATGTTTATCTTCTGATCGGATGATTGCGTGTCTGACAACTCAATCGCCACATCTATCGATCTCTTATCTAATCAGATGTTTGTTCTTTAGGTTAGGAAACGGATCACTGAATATATTTATATTATTATTATTACTCTTATTATTGTATAACAAATTATCAACACTTGAATTGACGTATAATTCTATTAATATAATACAAATAATAGACAAATACCCGATAATAGACACTATTTTTCATATCTGTCTCTACTTTTGCTTTTATTGAAATTATAATCTGAAATATAGAAAATAAGTTCATTTATTGCCATAAATCTAGAAATAGAAACTTGGGAAGGTTTTACGCATGAATAATTCATTTACTTTCATTAAATTATTAATGATTAACATAATTAATGATCCGCAAAGTAATAATAACTTAATTTACAACTGATCGAAAGTATAGGATCATGGTTAATATTCAAATTAGTTAATTCGTAATTAAAAGTTGTTTACCCGGAACATAACTGTTTACATTTGTCAGGAAAAATGACATTCGTGTTGGACGACGACAAACAGAACCAGAGATACCAAAAGGCAGATCTGATAATTGGATGCGACGGAGCGTTTTCATCAGTGAGACGAGCGATGGTCAAATTGATCCGGTTTAATTATAGCCAACAGTATATAGAGCATGGTTATATTGAGCTTAATATACCTCCGAAAGCTAATGGCGATTTCGCAATGGAAGTCAATTATCTTCACATATGGCCCCGTGGATCGTTCATGATGATTGCATTGCCTAATCTGGATCATAGTTTCACTGTCACTCTATTTATGCCTTTCTCTTACTACGAGTCTATTAAAGACAGCGAGGATTTGATCGACTTTTTCAATCAATACTTCCCGGATTCAATTGCTTTGATAGGAGAGTAAGTTTCGAAACAAAAAAAAGTTACTTAATATCAGGATAATACGGTATCAGGGTTAAACATAGAATGAATACTGAGCTAGCTATTAAATTATTTCGGAAAAAATAACAAGGTTCAATCATTCATAAAATTTTCTCTTTTTTAGAGACCAACTCATTCAAGTGTTCTTCGGCGCACAACCACTGCCTCTAATATCAATTAAATGCAATCCATACAACTATTTGGACAAAGTGTTACTTATGGGAGACGCCGCCCACGCAATGGTGCCTTTCTATGGACAGGGAATGAACTGTGGGTTCGAGGACTGTGTCATTTTGGACGAACTTCTCCAAGAATGTCAAAACTCAATCAAAAGAGTAGTGCCTCTATTCAGTGATAGTCGTATAGCAAACTGCCATACAATAATAGATTTGGCCATGTACAATTATCTTGAAATGAGAGATTTGGTCAATTCTAGGAGTTTTCTTATTCGGAAAAAATTTGATTCAATAATCAATTCGATATTTCCTAAGAAATGGATACCACTCTATTCAATGGTCACTTTCACAAGAATTCCTTATAATCAGTGCCTTAAAGACAAGGAATGGCAGGACAGGATGCTTAGCCGGACAGGAAAGCTCTGTGTTCTTGCATTTATGGCCGCATTTGCATACAATACTTATAGAACCGGAAAAGTGATGGTTTTTAACGATACTTTTTCACTAAATTTTGTCAGAAATTAAATTAAATTAAATTTTAATAAAAGTTTTTTATTTTATTAAAAAATTAATTAAAATAATTTGCGGTAAAGTCTCTTCAGGTAAGTGTCCTCATCTTCCTCTTCAATATCTTCATATTCGTCATCATTCGACACATTTTTGTCAGAACTTGTCTGTAATGACAATAAATACGAATGAAGACATTTATACAAAATTAGAGGACATTTATACCGTTAGATCTCTGAGCAAAAATGGTGCCGGAGTTGGAGTGGTCGTTGTAGTAGTAGTTGTAGTGGTGGTAGTTGTCGTCGTTGTGGTTGTAGTAGTTGTGGTGGTGGTAGTGGTTGTTGTGGTAGTGGTTGTTGTGGTAGTGGTTGTTGTGGTAGTTGTTGTCGTTGTAGTCGTTGTTGTTGTTGTTGTGGTGGTGGTGGTCGTCGTTGTGGTTGTTGTAGTGGTGGCTGCTGTAGTAGTTGCTACAGTTTGTTGAAGAATAATAATAGCTTGCTGTTGTTGTTGTTGATTATTATTATTATTATTTTCTGCCATTGGATATGGATGTGGACATTTTCCGCATCTGCAGCCGCATCTTCTTCTGCGATGTTCTGTTATAACACAAAAAGATTAATTGTTTGGCAAAAAGGGATTACATTTCAAATGCAACTCTTATTTTAGATAATTAACAGAATTATCTCACTTTTCTTCTTTGACTTCTTGTGTTTTTTGGTAATTCCTTTACTCTTTGAGCTCTTTTTGTGGCCATTCTTCGAATGATGTAATTTTTGACCAGATTTGACACCTTTTCTATTATTTGATTGAACCTTATTTATGCTAATATTTTGCTTTTTAATATCCTCTTTATTAAACTTTTTTCCATCTTTGGTAGACTTTAAGCTATTCTTACTTTTTTCAGAAGTTTTCAATATATTCTTGGTCTTTTGTATTCCCTGAGCTTTATTTGCCGAATTTATCATGTTATTTTGCGTTTCATTCTTTTTATAAATAATTTCGGAATTTTTAACTCTTTGTAATCGAGGACTTTTAGACGATTTGTCAATTTTTGGGATACTTTTTGTTTGTTTTCCTCTTTTAATTTGGTATCCATTTTGTACTCTTTTGTCTGTTTTCGATGACTTTTTAGAGTTGTTATGTCTTTCTGGAGTTGTTTTAGTCTTTTTTGATAGTCTTTTACTTTTGGGAATACGTCTGTCCTTTGAATTATTTTGAGTGCCTTTCCTTTGAGTCCTTTTCTTTACTAAAATAAAATCAATCGAAATATCAAATGAGAAAACATTTGAAGACGGATTCAGTTCAGGTTTAATTCATAAATAGACTTCTAAATAAAATAAAATTAAACTTAAAATGCCTTGGTTTTTTTTCTTCGTAAAATTAAAATTAAACTTTAGTTGAAAATATTTACAACTAACATGCTTATTTTTTGATCGACTTAAAATTTAATCGTTGTTTTCTCTTTAAATTATATTTAGTTTTTTAGTTCAATTTAATACTCACTCATTCTGTTCTCGATTGACAGTCCAGGGATAACATTCTGTGAATTGTTTGTTTGCAGGTTTGTTGTGATGAGGAGCGCTGTCTTCTTTTCATTTTCCTGACCTTCAGATTCTTTATTTGAATTAACATAACCTTTGAAATGAAACTCAATATTCAAATGATTTTCAAATATTCAAAATAGAGTTACAGACCGATTACTAATGCTATAAAAATTAGATAGCAATTAATCTTGCTCATTCTAATTAAATACTAGTTGATTCCGTTGAACATTTTTTTTTACTTAAAATTTCAAATGAGTTCTGCATTTTTCCAATTTTTAAAAGTAGAAAACACTTGTAACAAATGTGCTAGTTCAATATTAGTTTTATTTAATAAGTTTCCTGATATTCAACTATAATTAATATAAATTTATTAACAAGATAATTTTGTCATCAGAAAAAAACAAAATATTTGCTATTTTTAATTTAAAATTTTAATTACTTGTATTAATGTTACTAATAAGACTATCCTGGTGGCGGTGGAGGAGTAGGAGCAGTTGGTAAAGTAGGAACTGTTGGGATGGTTGGTAAAGTAGGAAGAGTAGGCAGGGTAGGAAGGGTAGGAAGGGTTGGAAGCGTAGGAAGCGTAGGAATGGTAGGAATGGTAGGAATTGTGGGAATGGTAGGGAGAGTTGGAAAAGTTGGAAAGGTAAAATTTGGCAGGATAATTATTACTGGAACAGTGATTACAGTAGGAGAAGCAGTAGTAGTAATAGTAGTAGTAGAAGAAGGTGTTGTAGTTGTTGTGGTAGTAGTAGAAGTAGTAGTCGTTGTAGTTGTAGTCGTTGTAGTCGTTGTAGTCGTTGTAGTCGTTGTAGTTGTTGTGGTAGTTGAATCAATTGTTGTGATAGCGTCAGTAGGTATTGTGGCTGCAGCTTGTTCAATTTTAATTAAAGTATCTTGCTGCTGTTGCATTTGATTATTATTATTATTATTATTTGTATTTTGCTCAATGTAAGGAACAGGATATGGTTGTGGATAAGGCTCAGCAATTGGACAATTACCACAACTGCAGCTCATACAAACTTTAAAGAAAAGATAAATTAGCAAATTAGCATACTCATATTATTTAAAACAAATAGAATATATTTTGAACCTTTCTTTAGTTTATGTTTTTTCGATTTCTTTTTGATGTGTTTTTTGCTAAACTTTTTCCTACTTTTTTCACTTTTATTACCGATTTTGGACTGAATTCTTGACTTTTTCTTCTTCTTCTTTTTTCTCTTGATATTATTATTATTATTATTATTATTATTATTATTATTATTACCTTTTTTCTTCTTCTTCCTCTTATTCACAAGTTTTGCCGACTTCTTAAAAGCTTTGCTATTTTTAGATATCTTACTCAATCTTTTGTGATTTTTATCTGATTTTGAAGTTTTAGCAGTTTTTACAGTTTTGTTAGATTTTCGCCTAATTTTATTCCTTTTCAAAACTTTCTCTGATATTCTCTTATTAGCATGCTTATCTTTTGATAACTTTTTACTTTTAATTCTTTTAGACTTTTTAATTATTTTCGAATATCTTTTTGATTTTATTCCAAATTTTTTAATTTTACGAAAATTTCTGATTCTTTTAATACTTTTATTAATTTTGATCCTCTTTTTGCTTTTCTTTTGTTTTGATTTTGTTTTATTTCTCTTTGAATTTTTAGCCATTTTTCCAATTTTGGGGTTTTTTCGACTTTTCTTTTTCCTTTTAACAGACTCTTTCTTCTTTTCATTAGTCTTTTGAGCATGTTTAATTTTCTTGGATTTTTTCAAACTCTTGGTCTTATCTTTTGAGTTTATTCTTGCATTTTTCACTTTTAATGGTTTTGGGCTTTTTGGCAAACTTTGGATTTTTCTTACAGTTTTCTTTGGTTTTGATCTTTTAGTTTGTGTTGAATTGCTCTTTCTTTCAATTATGTTCTTGGTTAATTTTTTCTTAGTCTTTGGAATAGTACTCCTTTTTAGAGGTCTCTTAATTGTACTATTCTTTGGGTTTTTAGATATTTTTGAAATCAATTTTGGATTGTTTTCAATGGCTTTGATTTTTGGTGGTTTAGTGTGAATTTCACTCACATTATTCCTCTCTTCGATTGATATTCTGGGAAAGAGTTCGGATGAAATAGTTTTTGATGTAGAGTTCGATTCATTAATATTATGGATGAGTGATATCGCACTCTTATCTTTGGTTTTTATATTTGAGTCGACAAACACTGAGAAATTGATAGATTAAAAATAGTATTAATCGTACTCAATCCTGTCCAATGAGCCACATGTTGGTCTAGATGAGATTGGTCATTTCCTCAAAGTTTTATATCTACCTAGATGCGCTTAAAAAGAGCCAAGTAAAAAATTACCAAATTAAATTACAAATAATCTTTTCTTTTGACTCTCTTTATTAAGACACTTGAAATTTCATATTATCATTTGCATTTATTTTCTCATTTATGCAAGTTTAGCCTGGTGCAAACTGACAATATCCAGGACTTACATGTGGGCCATTGGGCGCGAATTCGGTAAATATTAATTTTATACCAATGAGTAAGACGATGAGCAACGAATAAATATTGAGCATGGTCATTTATTTTTCAAACTTAAAGAATGGGGAGCATAACATAACATTTTTTACTGATTCCAAGATTGAATTTTCAGGATTTTTCCATTTCAACAAAAATAAAAACACATGCGTTAAATGGACTATTTTGTGGTTAAATGTTTTATCATGGTAACTACTCTTTGAAAATAAGCTATAATTTATAATTTATAAATCATTTTTTTCATATCTAGATCAGAACCAAATAAATATACTATAGATTCTATAGAATTAAATGTTTGCGATAAACAAAAAAATGATCATTTCTTAGAAATTATTCGTGGAATTCATAAAATAAATTTCTAAAACAAGTTTAATAAACACAAGAAACATGGTCAATTACAATATATATTTATCTCAAATACTCGGTAATGGTAAATTTTAATAATATAATACTCGCATATTATTAAAATTTACCATTACCATTTTTCAACAATAACTTCTTATATTCAGTGCCTTAAAGACAAGGAATGGCAGCACAGAATGCTTACCCGGACAGGAGAGCCCTGTGTTCTTACATTTTTAGCCGCATTTGCATACAATACTTATAGAACCGGAAAAGTGATGGTTTTTAACGATACTTTTTCACTAAATTTTGTCAGAAATTAAGTTTCAATAAAAGTTTTTTATTTTATTAAAAAATTAATTAAAATAATTTTCTGTAAAGTCTTTTCAGGTAACTTTCATCCTCTTCTTCATCAATATCTTCATACTCGTCATCATTGGCCACATTTTTATCAGAATTTGTCTGTAATCACAGTAAAGACAACAAAAGTTTTACAAAAATATAATTATAACAAAATTAGAAGACATTTATACCGTTCGATCTCTGACCAGAAATGGTGGCGGAGGTGTAGTCGATGTAGTAGTAGTAGTAGTGGTGGTTGTTGTTGTTGTAGTGGTCGTAGTAGTAGTGGTTGTTGTGGTCGTTGTCGTAGTAGTTGTTGTAGTAGTTGTTGTTGTAGTGGTCGTAGTGGTGGTAGTTGTAGTAGTCGTTGTTGTTGTAGTCGTTGTGGTAGTAGTTGTTGTTGTTGTTGTGGTAGTAGTCGTAGTGGTTGTTGTTGTGGTGGTAGTGGTGGTGGTTGTTGTTGCGGTAGTTGTTGTAGCCATAGTAGTCGCTACAGTTTGTTGAATTATGACAATAGCCTGCTGTTGTTGCTGTTGATTATTATTGTTGTTATTGTTATTATTAGATTTTTCTGCTTCTGGGTATGGATATGGCTCGGGGTACGGCTCGGGGTATGGACAATTACCACGACAACCTTGAAAAGTATTAAAAAAGATTGAAATCGATCAAGAGTACTCTTAATAACGTTAATTAGTTTTAAAATGAAACTTACGTTTCTTTTTCTTTTTATGTTTTTTACATTTCTTTTTAATTCTCTTTTTCTTCAACTTTTTGCTACTTTTGTGTCTCTTTTTTGAACCAATTTTGGACATAATTTTTCTCTTCTTCTTATGAATGACTAATTTCTTATGTATTGTATTCGAAGACTTTTTAATAGTTTTAGTACTTTTAATCTTATCCTTTCTTTTGGCCGTCTTTTTGCTGGAATTTATTTTTGATATTCTTTTTGTTTTACTCCTTTTGGAACCTTTAACAACACTTTTACTACTTTTAATACTTCCCTTAATTTTGATCCTCTTTTTGGTTCTCTTATCAATTGATTTCGTTTTACTTTTACTAGTTTTTGAATTTTTAATCTTTTTCTCAGTTTTAGTGGATTTTCGTCTAATTTTACTTCTTTTTGGGCTTTTCTTTGATTTTGATGCAGAACTTCCCATCTTTTTAATACTCTTCTTCTTCTTCGGGAGTTTTGGTTTAACCCTTTTCTTCAATTTCTTTGGCTTAGACTTTCTTTTTGAGCTTTTGGTAGGATTCTTCGCATTTGCAGGTTTAGATCTTTTTACAGATTTTGCACCTTTTCTTAATACTTTCTTTGGTTTGGATCGTTTAATTTGAGCAGGCTTCTTTCTTTTGATGATCTTTTTTCTGTTGGAGCTTTGAATTGGTTTTGATTTACTTCTCTTTGGAATAGTAGTCCTTTTGGGCGGTTTTCTGATTTTGCTGTACTTTCGTTTGGGAGGCTTTCGTGAAATGATTTTTGGTCTGATTTTCATACCTACTCTTTGAGGCTTTTTTGGGACACTCTTTGGTCTCGTTTTCATTGTTTTAGGCTTTGTTCTCATGATTTTAGGCCTTGTTCTTACGGGTTTGGGTCTTGTTCTTGGTGGTGCTCCATGTGAATGTGTTCCTTTCCTTATTCTTGTGTTGTCCAGTATTAATCGGGGTAATACATTTGATGTTGAGTTTGCTTTTGAATCGATATTTTTAGGGATGAGAAGCGCTGTCTTGTATTCATTATTGCTTTCGGTATTTGAGTTAATAAAACCTAATATTGAATAATAAGTGAAAACATTTGAAGTTATTTTCATACCAATGAATGAAACGATGAGTAATAAGTGGAACATCATCTGATCATTTGATTTATTTTTCAGTTCAAAACAAATTGAACTAGCTTATTTATTTTTGTTAACATAGTTTGCAAACTATAATGTGATTCAAACCGATTCACACCTTTTCAAACACATGTCTAGAATTTAATCACTTGAATTGAATCTAGATTAATCTAAATCATTTCCTATTTTAAAATTAAGACTACTCTTGCTTTTAAGGTCGAGAATTGTGATAGATTATTAATATCTTGAACATTTTTTAATTCATTTAAAATTAAATAATATAATTGATCATTTTCTTAAAGCAAGGTATAACGAATACAACCCAAGATTTTACACTTAAATATTCTCCTAGTTCAAAGTTATTGAAGGATTTGTTAAGATCATCAATATTTAGGAATAAATAATTAATTTAATGAATAATTTAAATTATTTTATTTATTGTCTTTGAATTTGTTTCAATCTTTTGATTGAAAATAATATAAGAATTTAGTAAAAAACTCAGAATTGATTATTCATTTTGATTCTTCAGTTACTTCTTCATTAACTGGATTATCAGTGACTCCATTATGTTCCTGATCACTGCTCTCTTGATTGCCTTCTGTTTCAGTTTCACTAACTTCAGTTACATTTTCATCCCTGACTTCATTGCTTCCAATCTCTTCAAAATTTTCATCTCTTAAGAGAGTGCCCATTGTTGTTGTTGGTGGTGTTGTTGATGTTGTCGTCGTAGTGGTTGTAGTTGTTGTTGTTGTAGTAGTAGTGGTGGTGGTGGTGGTCATCGTCGTAGATGTAGTCATAATCTTTTGTAATCCCGTAATAATGATGGCCTGTTGTTGTTGCTGTTGATTATTATTGTTATTATTTGAAGGTCTATTACAGGAACGGCAACACTTTGGTCTTTTACATCCTCTGCCTCTGTTATACCCTTTGCTGTCTAAAAGTTAGATATATATTGAATGTTATTTTGTGAATTTGAAAACTATTTACTCACAATTTTTGCTAGTCTTTGCGTTCTTGGGTTTCTTTCCCATTCTGTTCTTAATATTTGAGTTTCTTTTCGTAGATTTAATATTGTTATTCTGATCATTCTTCAACTGATCCCGATTATAGCTTACATTGTTTTTATGAATTCTGTTTTTGGTGATGTCTTTCTTTGCGATCCTATCATTTGTTTTAAATTTATTTGTAGCAGAATTTGGTGGATCAATATCTTTGGAAATTGTTGTCAACTTCTGTCCATTTGCCAGACTTTTATAGTTATGGTAAGTGTTATCGTTGATCGACTTTTTTGTCTTCTTCTTTGTTTTGTCTTCTTTTTTGTTGTTTCGATATTTTGTAGATTCAATGCTATTCGCAAATTTCTGTTCATTACTTTTATGGTGTTCCCAACCCTTGACTCTTATTGAAGGCATATATCTTTTATACGACTTTCCCTTTTGTGAAAAACCATTTTCTTCGAGCATTTGATTCACACTTTTTGTTGACTTTTTTCGTTTAAAACTTTTATTTCTTCTTATTATTTGATTTCCTTTTGATCTCTTGTTATCATAAACTGAAAAAATGATAGAAATCTCAATTATTTTGGATATTTTGGCAAAAATGACATAACCTTTCATAGACTTTCTTGCTTTGAATCCAGGGTTGGATTTCCTTCTGTTCTTTTTCCTCCAGTTTTTCTCACTTTTTGTAATTCTCTTATTTTTATAGTATTTTATGTCATTTAAAATGTTATCCAAAGTATTCTCAACACTTTTTCTGATAACATCTCGCCTTAACTTTTCTGTTCGATGTCTTTTGTCTTTGTTTTTCGCACGTCCTTTGAGTACCATTTGGGGAACGGCTGTTACTCTTGTCGTTGAGTCGTAATCAATGGCTTTGAATAAACTGATTGTAGTATTGTTTTCATTTTCTTCAAATCCAGTTCTCGAGTCTACGAATGCTTTGAATAAAATATTTGTTTTCAAAATTCAAATTCTGTGCTCAGAATCACTTAACTGACCCAAAGATATTATAAATGAATAGATAATCAACTGAATCATTTTGAAACAGTTTTTTAATGCGAATTTTCAACAAAATATAGAAAAATTATTTGAACTAATTTTCTCTTTATTTTTGTGAACCAATTCTCTGAAAATATACAGATTTTATTAAAAGTAATGTTTATGTGAATCCAAATGTTAGGTGATTTAAAAAAACAGCTATTTGTTGATAGATCATTGACTCTATTTATGTAGTATTTTATTCTAAATTTATTGCTGACCATTCAGATAAATATTGATTTTGTAGCATGGTCCTTTTTTCTAAAATGTAGAGCAATTATTGAGATACTTATTGAGATCTCTATCTAATAAATTTACTCCTCCTTCACCCTTCCCCAAAAAGAACCATCAGGTTTGAGTATCCCTGACCAATATAAAACACAGATAAAGTTAAGTGCAGTTGAGTATAGTTAAGTACAGTTAACTACATTTAAGTACTTTTTTGTTTTGATTTTTTTCCTTTAAGACTGAATTCAAAGCATTTTCTAAATATTTACAAAAATTTTGTTGAATTTGAGTCAAATATAAGTAATTTTCCACAAACTTTGGTCAGAGTTGTGACCGAATTTTGAATCAAAATTATGAGTGAATGGCATTCAGTTCTTATCCCTAACCAACTGAACAACTTTTTTCTTCACTCCAGACATCAATTCAAAGATTGTTTTTAAGGTTAAACTCCAGCAACCAATAAGTGTAACATATTTTGGTCGTTTACACTTGAATTTCCTGATTTTATTCCTAATAGTTTACTAATAAACCGAATCTTTTTTGATTAAAAACTCAATTTATTTATAATTTAACTATAAATTAATATTCATTTGATATCAAAGTTATGTTAAAAACAATTTTAATATTAATTTCTGTTTTTAATAATTAATTAAATAAATAAAAATTTCAATTAAGTAATGATTAAAACAAATAAAAACTTAGATTTTCCTGAAATGTCTTAACCGACGATCGGATACAATAAGAGTCATCAGATGTATGTTATTCGGAGAGTCCTTCAGCAGACTGTCCACTATTTTTCGAAAGGATTCCTCCTCTTCAGTATAGCCATAGACCTGTTCATAGATTTGTTTAACTCTTTCCTCAAAAATCTTTGGACTTCTTTCCTCATTCGCATCAATCAGTAAAAGGATAATAATCTTTGAGTCGTCCACAAAACTAATGCCATGAAGTCGGTGCCAGAAGTGGTCCAAACCCTTCCACTTTGGGTTCTTCAGTAATTTACGTAAAGCAAAGTTATTTGGATTTATAATACCGTTCCCTCCGATCAAAATACGTTCAAAACGGTTGAGTTGAGTTTCCGAAAATATCCTGCAGTCGAACCTTAGGTATGGCCGCTGACAGAGAGGACACAAATTTTGTCTTTTAGACCAATTGAAGAAACACTCGAAACAGTAGCGATGAATACATGTGCCGGTCAGACGACACCCCATACGAACTCTATCCAAACAAATGGCACAAACATCTGTGTATTCTGAAGAGGAAGAAGAGGAGAGATGGCAAATGTTCTCCTCATTGACAACACTTCTCTCAATTATTTTCATTATTTCTTAAGAAACTCTTCACTCGAACTTCACTTCACAAATGAATGGAAGCACTAATGGGACGGACAGTCAAACAAAGTATTGTCTCACAAAATATGGAAAACTTTTTCTAAACTCTGAGCGAAACCTAATTTCCTCAATCGTTAGCGTTTTATCTGAGACGGGATGATTCAAAACTGGTTTTATCGCACACTAAAAAAGTAGCCCAAACTCTAGTAACCAGAGTCTAGTTTTAATAAATGACTGGCGGTTCCTCCCACCCAAATATCTTATAATTATTGAGTGAATGGATTGCCTCACAATTACTTAAAAATATAATCGGATACAACTCGGGTCAAACAAAAATCTTATCGCAATAATAATGGAAGTTTTGCCAATATTTGATGATCTAATGGGAAACCCTTATAATATTGACTCATTGAAATTAAACTTTTTTGAAAAAAAACTTGATATAATTTTATTAGAGATTTAATAGACCAGTTTTAACTTAATTTATGGCATAATTAAAACAGTAGTTAATTGCTTACTAACTGTCAATTCAAATATTTATATTATGGTAATTTTCTATTGCCTTTTACGTAACTTATGACGAAAATCATATAAAATTTCACAATATGACTGATAATTTGAAAATTAACATAATTAATTCGTTTATTTTAATCCAATATTGATGGACAGCATCTGAGAGTTATTTCGAAATTAAAGTTTTGAAAATAATTTGAATATAAAGTGATTTTGTGTCGGTTTGTGTCTATAGTGGTCTTATAGTGGGTTATTGGATAACAACTACTTCTTTGACTTATAAACCTATTAACTGATGAATTGAAGTTTCATTTCCTGAAAATTCAAATTTAGTTTAAATTGAATTTTTCAGATTTGTTCTGAACCTGGATATTAGAATAGTTTAAGTTTGAACAGTTTGAACTTCCCTATTTTATTTGTAATAAAGTCACAATCATTTAATCTCTTATTAATAAACAAGATGTTTTATAAATATTTACACGAATAATTCTTGAGTATTAGCAAGGTGATCCAATTAGATCCAATTGATTCAGATTTTGGGATTTTAAGCAAGTTCAAATTCTTGAAAAATAATTCATCAGACTCTATTTTTAGATTTATCAATAATACAACAAGCTTTGCAATAAGCATGATCAATATTGTGCATTTGTAAACTCAATTTAATTTTCAATGTATGATTCCATCTTGCTCACCCAAAAAAGCAAGATTCGGATCACATTTAATTGATCTGAAAACGTGATAATTAGAGTTTCTTTGACGACACAAACGATTCCAGTGCTCTAATGATAAAAAGCTGCGCAACTAATTACAATTACAATTACTATTACCACTATTACAACTATTACCAAGATACAATAGTATTGCTACGATACTATTGTACGAGAATTGCTTCACATTCGACTTAATACAGGAATTTAATAGTTTTGTTAAATAGAGTGAAAAACTGAGCAAAAAAAACTGAGTGAATAAATAAGTCAATAAATATGTCTAAACTCAGATCTAATAGCGATATTGAATTCTATGGGTTGTCGTCAGAACCCATTTCCTTCACTAAACCATTACTTTTACACTAAATTGAAAAACTGTTTTATAATTATGTTTTTTCATTGAAAATATGTTTTGTAATCAAACAAATACTGAGTTTTCTATTCATATCAGAAACACATTTTCATCGATAAAAATACTCTTTTGATGATTTGACTATATTTTTGATTTAATTTTATTAATTGCAAGTTATAAGTGCTTACATTCTCGCTATATTGAACTGCAAGAACACATTCTGATAATTAGTTAATAATTAATTAGTTGTCTCAACATTGGATGACAATAAAAATGACAGACAGTTCAGAGCCTGAGCTCAATAAAAAACTTCTTTTATATAATGAAAATAATAACAAATTCAGTGGTAATGAAAGACATCCAAAGTTTTTGTCTCTTCGGTTCTTCATATCATTTATTTCTTTGATGGGATGTGCTGTTATGTATATGACCAGAAACAATTTAAATGTTGCCATCGTTGATATGGTCACCACTATTAAAACTGAGAGTTTAGTGAAAAATGTTACAATTGTGGTGATCGGGGATAAGTGTCCAATCGATAAGTCTAATAATAGCGATGGCTGGAAGGCGGGTGAATTCAATTGGTCACCTTCTACTCAAGGAATTGTGCTAGGCTCTTTTTATTATGGTGAGAAACTTGAATATTAACACGCCTTTAATTGAGATAACCAACTAATTTAAGGGTTCTTGAAAAGGTACTTGATCATATTTTAGAATTGATTTTAAATTCTTTATTCATTTGTTTTTAAAAAGGCTATGTTTGGCCACAAATATTTGGAGGAAGACTTTCTGAAATATACGGCGCCAAATACCTAATCGGATGCTCCATATTTGTTTCTGGATTAATTAACTTCTTGACCCCAACCATAATAAGACTTAACTTCAATCTATTCATTGCCTCGAGAGTTGTTTTGGGTTTAGTTCAGGGAATTCTGTTTCCCTCATTCATGGCTCTGATGGCCAAATGGATTCCTCGGTCAGAGCACAGCACATTCATACCATGGCTTGATGTTGGCTGTACTATCGGTACAGTTATTGTTTCAGCCGGTGCCGGTCATCTCATAGAGAACAACATAATGGGGGGATGGCCTTCAGTTTTTTACATATCAGGTTAAAAATAAGCCATTCATTACATTCACATATGTTTTAATCAAATATTTATTAATTAATAATAATTTCTGTGCAATTGATTGTAGGAATGGCAGCAATAGTCTGGTGCTTCATATGGTTCTCAACGATTAGTTCTAGTCCTTCAACTCATAAATGGATAACAGAGGAAGAGTTGAAATACATTTTAAACGATTCAGAATCCGCTAAATATAAGAACATAAGGAAGTCAGTTCCCTGGATCAAAATTTTGACGTCCAAAGCCTTTCTGTCTGTACTTTTTGCAAAACTGTTATTAGGAATAACGTGGGATCTTATCAATTCTAAAATACCCGCATACTTTCAAGACGTCATACATTTTCCTATTTCCGAAAACGGAATGATTTACTCAATACTGATGATAGCGCTGGCATTGACGACACTGGGCTCCGGATTTATCGCAGATGCTATCATTGATAGAGGAAAAATGAGCAAGACCAATGTCAGAAAATTATTCGAATCTGTATCAGGTGTGGGAATGGCGTTAGCACTAGTCATTTTGCCATTAGTCGGGTGCAACAAAATGTTGAATATCTTATTATTGACTTTGTGTACACTTTTAATGGGAATACCCTCTGGCGGTGACGTTCCCATCATTGCCGATATGACTGAAGAATATGCGGGGACTGTGTTCGCGATAATGAATTGCATCTCAAGTATCAACGGATTTGTTGTCCCCTATTTTGTGGGCGTTTTTATCGATGAAAACCCGGGATCAATGCATTTATGGAGTTATCTCTTCTATTTCATTGCGCTCTTAGATATAATCGGTGTTATAGTGTTTGTGCTCTTCTCAACTGCCGAACCTCAACACTGGGAGTCGGCTGACTATGACGTCGACTACACAATACTTTTCGACAAAAGCACAATCAATTGCAAGAACAAAGATCTCAAACTTCTTGATAAATATAGTATATGAAAGTCTATCACTTAATAGTTTAATAATTTATATCACATTCAAAGATCTCTAAGAAAACACAAAAACTACTGAAAAATAAAAATTTAATTTAAATAATATTTTATATGAAATTAGAAAATAATCTATGAATTCGTGAATATTTACAACAACTTCATAAACATTGTCTGCTGGCTATCAACTATTTCAATTCAAAATTTGGACATAATCATGATTGCTGTTAATACATTGCCTCTCTTCGTTAACGTCTATTGAACTAATAGCCTGATAGTCGATGGCTTCGTAATGATCGGTAGTGTAACTCAACTCATTTCCAAAGATGTCTGCATAGCTCTCGGATTCCTTAACATATTTTACGTTTAAATTCTTTTCTTTCCTTTTCTTCAGTGCTTTTCGTCGCCAAACAATAATTGACGCAAAAATTATAGTCAGAAAAAGAGTCGACAAAAAAGTTGATAGAAGTGTAACAATCATTACATAGAAATTTGATTGATTCAAGAAATGTCCGTTTGTTTTGTTTTTGTCTGAAATGAGACAAATCATATAAATCATAATTAGTCTATAGTTCCAAATATGTTACCCTCTATATTGCAAACATTCAAATATTTTTGATCGCTTGTCCACTGGCCGTTCTCTTGGCAATAAAGATAGTGGAATAGACTCGAGTTTTTGGTATTATTGCACTGAAATATGATTTTGCTGTCGACCGCAGCGTAAAGGGTGTCGTTATAATATTCAAAATACTCGAGGGACACATTCTTAAAATTTAGTGAATTCCAATTGAAGCCATCGTAGGGACAGCTAATTAGGGGGTACAGTGTTTTAAATTGCTTATCCCAATTGCCTTCATTAAGACATTTGACTGAATCGAAATCCCTGCCCCAGATTTTATATCTCTTGGGTTTAATAGGGTATATCCTAACTGTATTTCCCGAATCAATTGTTGATTTTGCATTTAACGGGATATCAGGAGAACCACACCCCTCTTGAAATCTAAAGACAGATATCCTGATAATTCTGGACAAGAATTCAATATTGGATTCAAAAGAGAATTTGAGCGAATCAGGCGTGTCTTTCCCCTCAATTTCATAGTCTATGTCAGTCTTTGACTCACAAATAAACTGGAGTTCAATGACTGAATAGATCTTTATTTGTGAAACTGTGAGACAATTGCGGTATTCATTGATGAACAAGCTCACTTTAAGATTAGAGGGCATTACTTTTGATTGTATTTGCAGATCCAATTCAACGTATGATAGCCTAGCATTTGGAGAATAGTGCACTTGAAATGTGAACCTTCGCGATGAATTGAGTTTGATATATTGGATATACTCGAATGAGTTATTCTCATTTAATCCAGTGCTCTCTTTTATATCAAAATAATTGACCTTGTAGTTCTCTACCATCAAACGCGAGCTCTCTTTGATTGCTATAAATTGAAACAAAAAATTAAAATAATTCAACAAATGGTTGTTATGAGCACTACTTAACCACATTTGGGTATTCTGGGCGTCCACTGTCCCCTAACACATGTCCTCACATTATCGTACACTTGTTTAAAACTGTTTTTGCAGGTGTATCTAATGGTCTGTTCTTCCTGAGCAACTGAGGTAAAGCCATGAACATCAGCGCCAACTGGAATGCCTGGTGGACCACATGAGCAGTCAATTAACTGAAGAAACATTACTAAACTCGAGATCAAAATTAGTTTAAAGTTAGCCATAAAAACAGTTAATTAGAAATTCCAATTGATAAATAACCTGGTTGTTCGTTTCTCTTTGATTATGAATTCAGCAAAATGTCAATACTTAGAGGAAAAATACTTTTAATCGGAAACAAAAGTGACATAATATAGGAAATCCATTTTCCACTCAAATTATTTATTTTTAGTACAAATCCTAGGATTAATTTTTTTCAAAAAAGGCAAGGTCTATTTTTGATGATGTGTTATTATGAGTAATAATTTGATTTAATGTATCCGGGTAATAACAATAAAAATCACAACCCTTTCAATATCAAAAATATGAGCTAATGAATATTAATTTAACCTAGTTCCTTAAAAAATTGTTATTTTGATTGAATGGAAGATCAAATTCTGACATATTTTAGAGATTGTTCTCGAAAAACAATTTTTCCACAAAAATGATTGGTATTGGAGTCAATGACTTAATGGAAAATATCGGAACTCAACTCAAATATTAATAAAAAGAGGGATTAAAGCGATTAAAACCAATTATTTCAATCAAAGGATAAAAAAACTGGCGATTAATGTGTAAAAGTGGTAATTGTGTTAATTGAGTGAATAAAATGAGTAAGGTGCTCCAATTTTAAAGGTTTTTTCAATCAGTTTTGTTGTCCTATCAATTTTCAAATATTACATAAAAAATAATAATAACAAATATCCTGGTATTTATTGATAAATATTTGAGATCATTACTAAAATGTCAATCGGTTTCACAATTCAATTGATGGCCGTTTCGATGGTCATTATATATCGTGAGACCATTCATCGGCGGACAGTCGACTCCAACGAATGGTTCGACTCATATGATTATATTGTTGTCGGTTCTGGTGCTGCCGGTTCTGCGGTGGCCAACAGATTGAGTGAAGACAAAAACACATCTGTTTTGCTATTAGAAGCGGGCGATCGTCAATCGATATTGAATGACATCCCGGGATCTGGAATTTCGGGCCAAAGTTATCTTGGATTACAATATGATTGGAACTACACACTAACCAAACAGTCAATTGGTTTGGGTTATGCTAACCAAACAATAAAATTGCGCCATGGTAAAGTGCTTGGTGGTTCCTCTTCTGTCAATGGAATGGTTTATAATCGTGGAAATAGAAGAGACTTTGATGATTGGGCCCAAACTTTTGGGGTCAGGGGTTGGGGCTATAAACGGGTTATGCCTTATTTCATCAAAAGTGAAAAGAATTATGACTTAAATCTTGTGAAGAAGAGTCGTAATTACCATGGAACTGCCGGTCCCATTGGCATTGAGTCCTATAAAGACCCTGATCCAATCTTTATTATTATGGAAAAACTATTCAACCAATTTGGTTACCCTACAGTTGATATAAATGGACCTCAACAGTATGGGACAGCCATAAGCCAGTCATTTATTAGCGCATATGGTTTGCGATCGACTGCTGCCAACGCATACATAGATCCAAATCCTAACCCAAATCTGCATATTTTGGTTAACTCTTTGGTGACCAGAGTTTTATTCAATGGGTTGACTGCTGTTGGCGTCGAGTTCTTCAAAGATAATAAGTTGTTTGGAGTGAAAGCCAATCGTGAAGTTATTCTTTGCGCAGGTATTCCCTCTTTTGTCAAATTAATCAAATGTTAACCAATTTCTATTCAAAGGAAGTCCAAACTCACCTCAAATTCTAATGCTCTCTGGTATTGGACCAGAGGATCACCTGAAAGAGCTCGAAATTCCAATAATAGCAGACCTCCCAGTTGGCAACTATTACCAAGATCAGCCCTCACTCAAATTAAAAGCTATTTTAAAAAACGATAAACTTTCAGAAGAGATACCAGAGATGAATGTGGAGCAGATGTTCCAGTTATTTACCAAATATTCGGGACCCCTTTCCCGAAGGGTGTCATCTATTCTGTATGAGAGCAGCAAAAACAACGAGGACAAGGAGTGGCCAAACCTTATGATTCAGACGACACTCGCTTTCGAATACATCAAAAATGTCAGTCAATCTGTGGCTCAGTATTGCTGTTATCGAAAACAATGGACAGAATATTACAAAGAATTAATAAATCAAAAGTTCATTGAGATTCAGATGAGTTTAGTCAAACCAAGAAGTTTTGGCACAATTCGTCTCAAATCCAACGTTCCATTGGATGCTCCACTAATTGATCCGAAATTCTTATCACATCCCAAAGACTTGGAAGACTTTATGGAAATTATAAAACTATCACTATTTCTGATCCAAAACACAACGCTCTCAAAATACGTGTATTTACCCAAAACAGGAATACCCCCATGTAGATTTTGCCAAGAACCAAATGCCAGACCTCAATACCAGTGCGATCGATATATAAGATGTATGATCAGACAAATTGCTACTTCATATTTCCATAGCGTTGGCGGCTGTAGAATGGGTTTAATTGATAGAACTGATGTTGTGGTCGACCCTCGACTAAGAGTTAAAAACGTTAGTGGACTCCGTGTTTGTGACGCTTCAGTTATGCCCCGAATAGTTAACGCTAATACCGGCTCCGCAGCCCTTATGATCGGTGAAAGGTGTGCTCATATGATCAAAGAAGACCACATTAGAAAAATATCGCGATTAAACCGAAAATTGGAAAACGAACAAAATGAAGTACCTCACTCAAATATTAGTCAGACAGAAAAGGAGAGCCAAAATGAAAAGAGTCAGAATGATCAGAATGAAAATGTGAAAACTTCTTAAGACAGCTATGTTTTTGGTTTTTATTTATTTTTATTATTCTATTTATTTAAATAAACGATCATAAAATCCTGTCATTAATTAACGAACTTTGAAAAATTCCCATAATTATGACTCAATTAGATTATTAGCTAAAAGTGAGTAATACTGAAAAAGTTTGTCCAATTGATGACATCACTTATTGATTCAGTTGTTTATGTAATCAATTCTGGTATGTGAGGAATAAACTGATAAAAATTGATAAATAATCCACATTTTGAGGCTACAAACTGTTGATGTTTAAAATCGGGTGATTAGTCATAAAACCAGTGATCTGTTGATAAGTAATCGTTGATACTATTGTTTGCCGTTTATATTAGTAACTAATAAATACATAAATACAATGGGTTTTCACATTAAGTGATAATAAGTTTAATAAAACTTTAGAAAAACTTTTATTGTTTTACTTATTAATAATAATAAGTTATTATATAATATTCTGTTCATTGAAATGAAAAACCATTTCATTTGTCTTTTAATTTGTTTACAATTTATTCGCATTAATTGCGATTCGGATCAGACAGTGATTGTCACACTTCATGGCCGAGGAGAGAGTGCTAATGCCGGCGCCGCAAATTCTTTCGTTACCCGATTCAATCAATTCTTGAAGAACAGATCGATTACCACTTATAATGTTATTAATGTAGGGCTGAGTGACTCAAGCGATGAAGACTACGATTGGTCTTCATATCGTTCAATGGGTTTCCAATCGGACAAACTCTGCTCTCAATTGCAAAGACCTCAGACCTGGAATCAACTAATGAACGCTAAACGCATAGTTTTGGTCGGTTTCTCTCAGGGAGGGCTACTTTGGAGAGGAATGCTATGGTCTGAATGTTTGGATCAATTGCTGCCCAAAATAGATAAACTGATTTCATTTGGTGGACCACATTCTGGTGTATTCGGTAAACCCGACTGTTCACAAATGGACACCAAATATGAGGTTTTAGTCAAACTCTGCGAATGGATTCAGAAGTTCGATGACTTGACGGGCAAAGGACCCGCTCTTTACGATATATTCATGTACTCAGATATGGCAGAGTTGGCCTTCTCTGCGTCAAGTTATTGGAATGATCCAGCTAATACGAAACAGAGGTCTACCTGGTTGGCACAGATTAACAATGAAGACAACCCCAATGGAAATAAGTATCTTGCACAAAAATTGAACCGTGGATTGGTTTTGATAGCGTTTGGCGAAGAGGCCACTGTTTTACCGCCAGTTAGTTCTCAATTCGGTTATTGGAATCAAAAGGCAGAGAATTGGATTCAATTCAATGAAACACAACTCTATGCCGAGGATTGGATTGGATTAAGACAATTGAATGAACAAAAGTTATTGCAATTCTATACCATTGAGAAAGAGCCACACATGAGTATACCTGATCAGTTTATTAATAATAAATTTATGGATTTCCTCAACTAATCTGATCTAATAACAAACAAATGACCATGATCAATCATATCAATTGATGATCATATCTTTCCTGTTTTATGATTAATAATTATAAACAAAATACTCTTTAATAAAATTAATACATTTATAAGCAATGAATGAATGAATTATTAAAATATGATTTTCACGTGAATTCAATTTTAAGCTCAAATTTGATTCAAAACTCGATTAATATTACCATTGATTTGATTCTTATTCAGTGAACCACTCCTTCATCCACTTATCAAATGTCTGACAACAGCTGCGAAGAGTCTGAAGACATGATCTCTGACTCAGATATAGAGATGGCTTTCAGTCACAGCGAAGAGAATGAAAACAAAAAACGAAAATTGAGTCGAGATTTCGCGTATAAAGTGCTGTCCATCGAACAGATAGTCAAACAAATGCAAGAAAGCATTGAACAGATCCGTAATGTCATTCACTTGCCTTCGGCCACAATCAGGACTCTTCTCAAATATTTCCGATGGGATACACAGAAGCTGTTGGAACAGCTCTTCGACTCCAATAGAGATCAGTTGTTTAGTGATATCGGAATCATTGTCACAAAAGAGTCGACAAATAAGACCAAAAAGCGTTGCCTGAGAAGTGGTTCCAAAGAGATAACCGTTTGTTCCATATGTTATTCATCTGTAAAACTGAATGACTTGTTTGGATTGGATTGCGATCACCACTACTGCAGAGGCTGTTGGAAGCAATACCTGACCACTAAAGTCATGTCTGAAGGCAATGTTAATGCGATTAAGTGCGCACAGACTGATTGCAATGTCGTTGTCGATGACGACCAGATCATGGATTTGATTACTGATCCCAAAGTCAGAGCTAAATACCAGAGACTGACTACTGATTCGTATGTGGAGAGCAATCGACTGTTGAGATGGTGTCCAAAACCTGATTGTATGCACGCATTCAGTGTCCACAGTAATGAAGCGCATCCTGTTATCTGTGTTTGTGGTACAATAGTCTGCTTCTCGTGCGGGGAATCAAACCACGAACCCATTGGCTGTGAACTTCTTCGCGAATGGATCAAAAAGTCTGCCGGAAATAACACCGAACGGATCGACGGAAAGACAGCCAATTGGATCATTACAAACACTAAAGAGTGTCCGAAGTGTAGGACCAGCATTGAGAAGAACGGCGGCTGCAATCATATGACCTGTCGAAGCATTAAATGCAAGTATGAGTTCTGTTGGGTATGTCTGGAATCGTGGACAACTCACGGGACCAGTTATTATAACTGCAACCTCTACAACGAGAGCAAAGCAAAACTGATTAAAGACAGTCAAAGCGATCAGAGGAAGGCTTTGGAGCGGTTTATGTTTTATTGGACCCGTTTTATGAATCATAAACAAAGTCTTAAGTTTGAGAACGAACTCAAGTCGACAGTGAAGTACAAAATGACTCAAATGCAGGACAAGTTCCAAATGGCGTGGGTTGAGGTCCAGTTCATGGAACAGGCCGTGGATGTACTCTGCAGCTGCCGACAGACACTTATGTATACCTATGTCTTCGCGTATTACAATCAGAGGACACAACAGCTAAACATCTTTGAGGACAACCAGAGAGACCTTCAGAAGGCTGTGGAACAGCTGTCAGAATACTTGGAACAGGACTTGGATGTGGAAGAAGACAAAGACATTCGCCTCAAAGTATTGCATTCAAGTAATTACTGTCAGAACAGAAGGAAAGCACTTATCGATCATATAATGGAAGGCAATGACAACGAGTGGTGGAAATATAACTTCCAGTGATGACAGTCAAAGACATTATTCATATTTTCATATCTTTTAAATCAATTTATCGTTTGATTCAAAAATTAATTCAATAAATGTCTCACTTTTTCTAAAAACTGTTTCAAAATAAATGTTTGTACTAAAGGCTGAAGTTCACGATTTTGTTATCTATTTAATGATAGTTTTGTAGGACATTGGTTTACATCTGTTCATATGTATACCACAATAATTATCAACTGTTGATAACACATTAATGTATTTTATAAATTGATAATTAATAGTTGACTTTATTTTCAAATTTATGAATAAAAATAAGTTAATCTCAAAATAAGTTTTAATTTCGACTTTTAATAGAAATATTTGTAAAAATATGTCAGAAAATAATGGTCTAGAATTCACTGTCCGACAGATGCAAGTTAAAGACCTGGATCAGGTGCGCAAGATATGGAACCTGGAAGACTTCTTAGAATCAATATACAGTAATGATATTATGATAAAACTGGACCCTCAAGGGTTTTTCGTAGCAGAGGATAATAACACAGGTATTAAATTAATACAATTTATTTATAAACAATGATTTGATTCATAAATGTATTGAATTTTAAGGAGAATTGATAGGCGTTTGCAGTGGAGTCAATCTATCCCAAGATTTTGCTTTCATTGGACAGTATGCAGTACCAGAAGTTCACCAAGGCAAAGGGATCGGTTCCGCTCTTTGGAAAGCAACTGTTAATCATATTGGACACCAGAGGAATATTGGACTCCTTGCCTCTCCTAATATGTTTACAAAATATAGGGATAGAAGTAATTTCACTGTAATTCCTGACAGACTATTACACTATTATAGCGGTAGAGTTGACTGCAATTTATTAATTGATTCAATCGATGGAATAACTATTGTTCCCATCGATGACAGCAATATTGAAAAAGTTGTTGAATATGATAAACAAATTTGCGGGGGTTTTGACCGAACGCTACTCATAAGAGAGACCGCAAAAGTTGACAAAAGAGAATATGTGAATGGAGTGGCTATCAATCAAAATAATGAAGTATTGGGTTATTGTGTGGTTTGTATCACAAACTTTGATTTCGCGATCGTTGAACCTCTTTATGCAGATAATGAAAGAATCGCCGAATTATTGCTAAGAAAATGCTGTGAAGGGCTTCCTATTACTCAAACAATAGGTCTGATATACTGCTGTTGGGGATCTAATTGCAAATCGGTTGCCATCGCTAACAAACTGGGGTTCAACCCCTTTAAAAATAGAAGACTACCCATAATGTTCACTAAAAAGTCAGTCGATGGTGATTTGAAACGTATATTTGCAGCTAACCATCGTGCATTTTATCCATGCTGATATTACTGCCTCTCAAATACAGCTACAGTTCACAATTGATTATTTGAAAAAATTAATAATAAGTTATTAATAACTTTTTATGATATTTGAAGAATTATGGCAATACATGTATGAATTGATATTATTGTACTATTAATTGGTTTTATAATAAATTACATAAAATTAATACTAAATTCAAAGTATTTTTGATTTCATTCACAATAGTTTGCGATATAAACAAATCCAATGAATGGAATCAGGAGTAGAGCTGTACTAAAGTGGAAGACAAGACCCGGATATGTGGCGATTGTTGCAGAAAACAGTGTACTGAAGAGGATTGATCCTAAAAATGGTGTAATTGTCTCTAAAGTGGCCAAAAGACCAAAAAC
This sequence comes from Minunthozetes semirufus, assembly GCA_034699985.1. Lineage (NCBI taxonomy): Eukaryota > Metazoa > Arthropoda > Arachnida > Sarcoptiformes > Punctoribatidae > Minunthozetes > Minunthozetes semirufus. Next base: position 48,521 of record JAQIXD010000028.1, read on the forward strand.
TTTGTTCTCTTCTGTTATTTCGACAATTGCTGATAGTTTTGAGCGGACAGATATGGGCGGAACGTATGCCAACGACCCGATAGCATAAGACACATAAAACGCTTCGGGAGTTAGTATTGTTCCACGGATTAGGTTTTGAAGATAAACACTTAGAATACCCACAATAGAGAGCGACATATTGGAGAAGTGAAACACTTTGATAAGTGTCGGCACTATTATCACAACACTCAACGATATGATCAAAAGTGTGGAAGCGTTCACTATTGAGAAGGTCTGTGCATTCCATTCAAACACTCTCTGAACAAATTGGAAAAGTACTCCATTGGCGCCATTGTTTGTCATTGTTATTATGGTCATCGATATGATGAGTATCCATATCTCTCCTCTCTTTCCGTCGTCCCTTTTCTTAGTACAGGTCTCCCACATATCGCGTACGTTCTGGAAGTCAATCAAGTCTTTGAACATCACATACCAGTGAACTTCTTCTGTGGACTGTGAAAGAGTTGTCTCTGAAAAAGTATGATCTGAATTATGTCTGGCATCAGATGAAGTCCTCCGAGAGACTCCCTCCTGATGGCTAAGACTCAGCTGAAGAACAGTCTCAACGTATTTGATTTGTTGACCACTCGTTACTATTGGCTCCTTCTTGATAAGGGGCTGTCGTTCCTCATTACTACTAATGAGTTCTTCTGCGACTTCTATGTTATCATTTGCCTGATTATCAACTGTTTGTGTCTCACATTTGTTCTCATTTTCGTCTTTCGCTTTATTAATGGTTTCCTTTTTATGAATTCTCTTCTCTAATGGTATGAAAAATATCCAAAGAGAAGCCAATACCTGAGCGGTCAGTCCAATAGCAAAAACTCTTAAGTAAAAGTGTAGTTGACCATCATTACCCTGAATCACTGTCCCAATCACATCGCCGCCAATGAATATACCGATAGGAGTGGCTATGGATTAAAAATTTCATTAAAATAGATTAAAATTGTTTTCAAATGAATTACCGACGAAAATGATTGACTCAATTATTGCGAATTTAATGGTTCGGAACTCAAGTTCTGTAGTGGAGGCCACGTGACTGAAGATTGACATCATTACCCCCAGTAATCCACTGCAGAGTCCTTGCGGTATAAATGCTAAGAGCATCCAATTCGCATCTAAAGTTTTCGGATTACCATGTTAGAAAATTCTTGGCAATTTCAATTTTACTTATACTCATTACTATAGACTATTATGGTTATGGATGGTTAACAGAGGTGATAGGTTACAAGGTAAACTAAATATAACAGTAAAGGTAAGAATGAAAATGTTAAAAATAATGTAATTCCTTAATTATTTAAGAATTAAACTGCTAATCAAATGAAGTAAAAGTGATGACTGACCCAACTCAAAATAGATGGCATTAAACATCAATATAGTTGTTTCAATACAGGAGGATATGGCAACAATAGTCAACAAGAACTTTGGAGCCCTCTCATGTCTGTCAGCCCAGGCACCCAAAAATAATGACCAGAATATAACCGGAATCGTTGAGATCAAAGTCTTATAGAGCGTGAATGTGGTCACATCCGCCAGAATTTGATTCTTGTAGTCTTCCGTAGAATCTGAGCCCTCCTGTTCACTAAGTCTGGCACAATAGTCACTATCTAATTGATATTTGTAGAGACATATTTTGTCCTGGGCCATTTGAGTGATGGTCAGCCCTTCCAATGCGAATGAAAACATGAACATAAAGAGAAAGGGCTCGAGTCGTAGCCGTTTAATCACTTCAATACAACCCATTGCTTAAGGAATAGTATTTTTGTCACAACTTTTCCTTATTATTTATAATTTATTATTAAACTGAAGACTCGTTTGAAAACAAATTTGAAAAACAATTATAAATCACTTCATTTAAAACTGAAAGCAATATAAATGAGTCATTTACTGAGTTTTTCCAAATTCGTCGATAAATTAATTAATATATATTTAAACCATTGATTAGATTAAAGAATAAATAAATTGTTATCTCAGATAATAACTTGTCTGCAGAAACGCCGACACTTGGAGTGTGTGGTACTATACTATACTGTACGGTACTTGCTACAATTTCCAAACAATAATGAAACTAAACGGTAGTTTTTGCTCAATTAATGATAAATTTATATTTGATTATCAATTAGATATAAGTGCGTTTAAGTACATCATTAGGTGCATCAGGGCATTTATGTCATGTCATATGCTGAAACACGATCAGCCATTATGTTTAGTCATTTGTTAGATCAATATTTTATTTTATTTTTAAATACAACTTCTAATTTGAATAATAATGAATAATCTTTTAATTATTAAGTGTTTTATCTAATAATAAGAAAATCATCAGAAATTTTTCCATTGATTTGATTTTTCCCTTTCAATCAATTTCTTAAGCTGGGTATTTAAGATAATAATTATCCGGGTTCAAAATGTTCATTAATAATAAAGCTTAAAATTGTAATTAAGTAATACTTTAATAATAGGAATACTAATTTCAAGTTTATAGCATAGATAGATCATTTAAACATAAAAATATCTAAATTAATAATGAGTGCGTCTATGAGTACGTCTGAACTTGAAAACAATTACTCATAAATTATGATATTATTGTTATTTAAATAATTTTATCGACTCTTGGAAATTATCGTCAATTTCTCACTTTGATTGAAACCAAATGATAAGTTATTTTCATGAAACCCCATGAAAATTCAATTATTGTTCGATGTATAACAAGATTAAATTTCTCAAAAATTCCAGAGATTAGAAATATCGGTGAAACGCGAAATTCCACTCAAAAATTTGAGGCAATTCTTGTAAACAAAATACAGAATCCCTTAATATTTGGTATCAATTGATTCAATACTCAAGACTTAAGCGAATATAACCTGAGATAACAAATCATATTTAACGAGTGTTCACAATATGAAAGTCCTTTTGATAACCAAAGCGATTATCTTTTCAGCGAATTATTAAATATTAAGTAATATCCGTATATTAAGAGCTGTTTTGTCAGCATCTGATAGGATCTGACATTTCTTTACTAGATTTAAGTGAACAGAATAAAATTATTTGTGATCTAAAAGGAATTGACTCACTATTACTATTACTATTATTATTACAAACTATGCCTGGATATGAATTGGAGCGGTTTATTGGTCTGACAAATGTTGAAAAGGTTGAGCTCACGTGCAGTATATGTCAGGACATTTTCCGCAATCCATTAGTGGCCAGTTGTTGTCTGCAGACATTCTGTGAGGATTGTATTAATGATTGGCTCTCAGCCAACAGTACCTGTCCTTACGACAGGAAAAAGTTGAAGCATAATAATTTGCAACGACCACCCAGGTATGTCTTCAACACTATTCGTTAATTCTCAATCAAAATTGATATTTGAATAAAATGCGTAAACACTTATCATATTTCAATTATAATTTTGAACTCTCAATGTCAATGACAATCATTATGACATGGATTAGTTAAAAATTGAATTCTTTTCATATTTCTTTGAAAACAAAGACAGAGGGAGTGACTCACCCAATAAACTTCTTAAATATTTGTTTTACCATGATTATTCAAGAATTTTAGGAATTAACCATGTAGTTTTTGACAAAATTCGAAATTAAATTGATCATGGTGCACTAATGAAATGTTTTCAAGTTTTGTTCTACAAATATTTAATTAATATTTTCTCTTATTTTGAATGATTAAGATTAGTAATGAATATGTTGGCTAATCTGAGGCTGAGCTGTCAGTTCAAAGACAAGGGATGCGATCAAATAGTTTTGCTGGAGAGCTATGACAACCACTTACTTGTCTGCCCTTTCAATAAAAAGTTCTGTCAGATATGTCAGTGCGAAGAACTGGATGACCACAACTGTGTCCAAAGTCTACTCGAAATGAATAAATATCTCAAAGAAGACATCGATTCAGAGCTCAATAGAAATGAATTACTGTCGCGAAAGTTGCAAGAATTCAAACGAGAAAAGGAAGGACTGCTCCAAACAATTCAAAACCTCTCCAAAAACAGTCCGGTCTTGAGATCAAAAAACTTTTCAAAAGTATATTAAACATATTTTTAGGAAAACATTTTAATATACTTTTGTTTGAATTTTGAATTAACAGTTAACTGATTACCAGATGATAGTGGAGTCCCGTAAAGAGTTTGAGACAGCGGTTATCAACAAAAGTAATACCTCTGAAGAGATGACAAATAAAATTGCATTTATTGTCAAAAACTGTTTGAATTGCGAACAAAACTTATCTGATTTATGCAAATCAGTTAAAGAACTCATTGAATCGGAATTTGATGGTTTGTGGCACTGCACAGCCCTTTACGACGATATCGGCAGCCATTCATTCACCTTCGATGACATGTTTATAGTGAGCCTTGTCTTTGGAAAGCTTAAGATAACAGTCCATAAAGTTTTTGACGACGTCTGTCAAATGCCTTAAACTGTTTGTTCATTCAATTAATTTATGTCTCATTTTTCAGATAAAAATAAAAAAGTTGGCGCAACTCATCAGATCTGGTAAAGTAAGCGAGGAATTGGTCCTTCAGAAGACAGACATGAGTCCAGAACTTATATCAACTGTAAAAGAGATAACCATAAGTGCTATCAAACTGTCCAACAATTTGACGAATTTCTCCAAATATGTCAGCAAAGAGTTGTCTAAGAAGTCGGACGGCGTTTGGCACGTCTTCGCCTTCAGAACGTTTTTAGCCAATTGTTATGTGACTCCCAAAGTGGGCAGATTTATTAACATGACCATTTCTGACCTCAATATCGTTATATTCCAGGTCTAATCAAAAAATAAAATTTTGCTCAAAAAATATTCAAACATTTATTGATAAAATACAATATTTGTATTGCATTTGAATTTCTGGATTTAAGCAATATAAGCAAGATTAGTTTTTCCCAATGCAGGCAATGAACTTTAAGTAAATAGTAGACCACTTCCAGCTTTTATGGAGAGTTTTTTGGATTAAATTTAAGTTCAGTGAACTTGAATTTTGTTTATCCGCGGATTAAACAATAAAAGACAGTAATGTTTAGGAAATACTTTTGGTTTCAATAAAATGTTTCATTTGATTCAATGGTTTAAATCACTTGAAGTGAATTCACTTAAATATTAAACAAAAATAATTCAATAATTTATTTAAATTTGGTCGAAGAAGTGATTATCTCATTTGATGTGAACAATGGTTGCAATAACATTGAGTTTACAATTAATAGTTGTGTCAATCATAGTATTGGAGCGACAGTACATTCATGATTTAACCGCCAAAAGGGAAGAGTGGTACGATTCTTATGATTTTATTGTTGTGGGTGCGGGCGCTGCCGGCTCTGTAGTGGCCAAAAGGCTAACAGAAAATTGTAACAACAGATTACTGCTTCTCGAGGCGGGAGGACCTCAAAGTGTTGTGACAGACATTCCTAAGAATGCCCGGTCTTTAATTGACTCAGAATATGACTGGCAGTACAGGACAGTTCCACAAAAGAGGTTTACGCCATACAGAATCCCTGAGCCAAGAGGAAGGGGTTTGGGAGGTTCGACAACTATTAATAACATGATATACAGCAGAGGAAACAGAAAAGACTTCGACAATTGGGTCACAAAATTCGGAGCAAAGGGTTGGAGTTATTCCGATTTATTACCATATTTTATAAAATCCGAGAATAACACCGATCCTAATGTGGTTGGCGCCAATCCTGGTTATCATGGTACAAGTGGACCAATTACCATATCGACTAATTACTATCCGGATCCTATACTTTCCATCCATCAGAAGTCGCTTCACGGGTTGGGTATTCACGAGACGGATATTAACGGTCCTAAACAGTGCGGAACTATGATCGCACAGTCCTTCATCGGCAATGGGCTGCGATCGAGTGCTGCCAATTCATACCTCGAACCAAATCCAAAGCCTCATTATCTCCATATTCTGAGCAATGCTTTCGTCACTAAAATTCTGTTTAATACAATTGAAGGCAAATTGAAAGCCATTGGAGTCGAGTTCATTAAAAACGGATATACTTATAAAGTTGAGGCCAAGAAAGAAGTGATACTTTGTGCTGGTTTGTACTATTTTATACAATTTGCCAAATTATATTTTACCGGAAAAATTATCAAGATATTCAATAACCTATTCTTTCTTCTTCAACTGCAGGTGCTTTCAATTCACCACAACTTCTTATGCTATCAGGAATTGGTCCGAGAGATCACTTGACACAACTGGGAATTCCAGTGTTGATGGACTTACCTGTGGGACTGTACCTGCAAGATCACCCAACGGTCTCTATTCATATGCTTATCAAAGACTATCATTTGGTTAGACCCGGGGCTCGTTTAGAGGTCGATCAACTGTACCAAGTTTTGGCTGAGGGAAGGGGTCCTCTTTCAGTGCTGACTTCTTCTATTGTATTTTATTCGACTTCCAGTACTGAAGACAAAGAATGGCCGAACACTTATACCTATTCTACGGTCGAATTCATTAGTGATTTAAACAATACTGTGCGGGAAATGCCGGCCTATCGTAAGGAATGGAAGGAGTACTTCAGACCGTATTTGAATCGATATGTTTTGCTTACTTCACCGCATTTGACACGAGTTAGGAGTTATGGAACGGTTCGGCTATCGTCTACTGATCCATACGCTCATCCAATAATTGATCCACAATTCTTAGCCCATCCCCAAGACTATGCGGATTTGGTGGAGAAGATTAAGTTTATATTATATTTTCTATTAGAAACCGAAGTCTATGACTATTTGTCTGTTTTTCCTGAGCCGATACCCGGTTGTTCCTATTGTTCTGATCGAAAGCTATATGAATGCGATTCTTATATTAAGTGTTTGATTCGGGAGACCATTAAAACGGGTTACCATCCGGTGGGCACCTGTCGTATGGGTGACGTCTATCGAAGTGATATCGTTGTCGATGAAAAACTTAGAGTGAAAAACGTGTGTAATCTTCGTATAGTCGACGCCTCAGTTATGCCACAAATAATTAACGCCAACACAAACGCCGCCGCAATAGCTATCGGGGAAAAGGGCGCACATATGATAAGACGTGACCACGGATTAGATCGATTTCAATATAAAGAATATTAGTTTAAATTCCAATAAATTATTATTTACTTATGAAGTTATTATTTATTTAAATTATTTATTTACAAATTAACAAGATAATTCACTCTTTACCACAACCAGAGATTAATAAATTATTTTTTATCTGAAAAGTTAATTAACTTCTGTTAATGAAATGTTTGGTTAAATTTTAATTAAGTCTTCAATTCCTTCGAAATGTTAACAAAGAACATGACATTGAAAGCTAGCTCTTCCTAATTGAAGAATTAGTCTATGATTAGTCGATCATTAATCAGTTTCACTTCTATTACGATTAGGATTCGGATTATTTAATCAATTCTTTGAGTATTCCTTTCAACTCATCAGTGATTAAACTTAAGAATAAATGTCATATAAAGAGGATTCGACTCTTGATTCTTGAAGACTAACAATTTTGTAACAAAAGTGAAATCAATACATTCAACAGATTATTATTTTCCAGGTATTAAAGAGCAGACATAAACCTTAATAGGTATCCAATTTCTCGACTCAAAGGCATTGAATGAAATTTTTTTCAAAAAATTAATTATTATTTTGAAAAGATATCGAATTAGTAATAAATTACATCACTTTTCTACTCAATTCAATTAATTTATTTCCTCATAACTGTATGTTCTATAAGTTAGAAATACAAGATATATCAGATATACAGGTATAGTCTCCAATCGAAGACATATTAATAATGAATTCATAGATTTGTTGCAATGATTTCTTACTTAATATAAGTATTCCTAAAGAGTGACATAAGACTAATAAAAAATAATAGTGAAAGGGATGCGGCATTTGGCAGGTCTGCCATTGACTCGGCGTGAACTTCATCTATTGGCTGTGCGATAGATAAGCAGAAAAGTGCTGTGCATTCCTCTAACTGACTCTCTCTTGTGTTTATTACCAGCTTTTTGGTATCGACCGACACATTCAGTGCAAACCGACTGATGAGCACCAAAGTGAAGTCAGTCAGAGTTAGAGCACAGGCCCTACTATTTGTTCATCAATTCAATGAAATATTAATCGAAATTCAATTTCGAAGAGAGATTGAGATTAAAAGTTCTCAGATTAATCTCAAACTCAAATAATTGATGAGAAATATTCAATTAGTTTTTTGCAAGAACATAATTCATATCAATCCTCATCTATCAACAGTCCTGTGCTGTGCTCTTCAACAAAGTTTCTCAGAATAAAAATCTGAAAATTTTTCAAATTCTTAATAAATTCTTTGGAGAAAAGGAACGACAAAAATATGTCTATACTTTCCCGTTGCTGTTGCTTCAAGTCTGTAAAGAATGGCAGTTTTGCCACCGGTCTCTACACTCTGGTATGTCCATGATCATTTATAATATTCATAATATATTGATTTTTTATGAAAACTTGGAATTTCTTCGAAAAATTGATTTAATAAATTTTGCCAAAAATAAATTCGAATGAAATGCATGTCATCTGATATTGAGATCACTTTCAGCGAAAAAGTGATAAAATCTAAGCTATAATTCAATTAAATAAACCCATTATTGGAAACTCTGATCACTTATTCAATTAACTTTCGGGAAGATTTGTCTCTTCCGGTAATTACTCTTTTATTAGATTAGTCTTTAGATCAGCTTCCGATCGATTAACATAATTGTTACTAATTTTGCTCTTACTCTACAACATCTTTACTTACACTTAAAATAGAGTTCTTAAGAGAAAAAACACCAAGCAAAATATAAATCAACACAAGGCGTTTATAAAATTAGCACAATCATTGTTGCTTCTAACTTGCTAGTGGGTATTTTTATGGCAATAGATTTTTTAAAGCTTTAGTTGAACTGTACTCTGGAAAGTTTACCTTGTTAAAGCACTTCCTTTAATAATTATCATTAATTTAAGGAATGGGTTTCTGTAAGTAACGGTTTACAGAAAGTACTTGTTCGTATTATTGGTGTTATTATGTTAAGTTTACTCAACTAAAGACCAACAAATAAACCAAATTAATAGTAAACACAGAAATAGTGTTATTTTCCTCACATTTGGTGAGCGATGAAAAAGTGTTAGAAAAATATCGATCAAAATATATTTGAAAATATCCAACAAATGGCTTAAAAACATCACAAATACGAAAATAATGCCTTTAATCCAGCAAAATGTATGAAACAAATAGTAAATCATCGATACTATCACTTTGGAAACTGTTTTTCACCAGAAGATGACTTGAATTACAATTACTGATGAAAACAAAATACAATACCATTGCTATCAAAATATTTTTTTGTTGATTTGTAGCTCTGAATAAAAGATGAAAAATAATCATGTTGATTCCATTTTTATTAAGATAAATCTTACTCCAAATGGAATTTCTATTCCAGAAAGTATTGGATCAAAGTAAAAATAATAGTTTAACAATGTTAACACTCGCATTGCCAAAGCTAACAATTTTTACCAAGGGGTCAAATAATGTTAAAATAAATCTTAATGCCATTGA